>SJYV01005175.1:595641-639816 GCA_006410875.1 Neotragus pygmaeus | reverse complement strand
TCTTAAGCCCCTCTCTTGTCTGTGAGCCAGCCTCCTGCCTTTTTTGTCCTCCCTGCACCCAGCACCCTGTTCCCAAGAGAACAACTCCCTAGGTTCCCTAGGGCCCCTCCTGGGGCTGCACTTTGGGCCAAAAGCATCCTTTCAATCAAGCCTTTTTCCATTTTTCATTATAAACTCATTTCATCTAAAGAGAATATGACCATCTAGTGTGCTGTTTCTAGATCCTGCTTCCAGATATGGGACCATAGATGCTAACTGATCAGCTGAAAGCGTCTGCATTGTTAGGATATTTGTCTTTTAACCACCTTTGCCATATCTCGATGGGAAGCACACATTTCCAAAGGGTCTTCAAGACTTAAAGTTACAATGGTCACTTTGGCACAGTGAAAAGTCAAGAGCCAAGGGTCTTTTGAATGCCTCCCAACACCATCAGCAGGTGAGAGTGAGTGCTTTAAACTCTTTTTTTCCTGTAGTCTTGGCCTTCACTGCTCCTTCTCTGCACTTAGCAGCCTGGCCTCCCTGTGGCCCTCAGTGACGACTTGATAAACCATTGACCTCAATTATTAAGTGTGGAACAGGAACAATATTAAACCTGACTCTCCATTCCCAGTTGAGCTATCATGTGTCTCTCAGTAACTTGGCAGGAACCTTTTTGTCACCCCATGTCCTTCCTATTACCCTGCGGTATGTTCTGATCCCTCCCAAGCAACCCTAGAAACTCAACTCCAGCTTCTCAAGAGTGAAATTGTTGGACACCTGTGCTGATGGTTTTTGCGGGTCAGCACTTAATCTCCAACTACCTTCTTTCTCTGGCAGCCTGAAAATCACTCCAGATCAAGAAGGTCATTCTTTCTATCCCTAATCACTGTTGATTCCTGGGAAGCAGAGCTGTGTCTCCCTGAAAGGAAGCTGAGTCATCCCTGAACAAAGAGTTACTTCTGAGTTTTGCTTTGCTTTAGGAAACTGAGTTTTAGAGGAGCCTAGATAGGGATTTGGAAGGGACATCTTCCCTACTGGGCAGCACAGCCTGTCATTTCTAGAATATCTGGTTGCTACATCATTAGCCAAAAGAACACTAAGGAGAAATTCCACTGACTATTGCAATAATCACAACAGCAGATCAGATATTTTTAGTAAACAGCACGTGACACATACATCAGCAGCAGCATTTAATCCTAATGGTAACCCAATGCCATAGGTGCTGTTCAGTGCTATTCTAGAGGCAAAATAGAGGGAAAGTAGCAGTAGCCTGCTGGTAATGTTAACAATTGACTCTTGAGGCAACAAAGCCCCAGGTGTAACATTTGCCACTTTCTGTGGGCTAAATCTTCACTTAAAATACCAATCTGATGTAGGGGAATGTGGAGTTGGGAAGAGTTATGCAGTTTCTCCAGTGGCCTCTAGTACACATAGGACAGAGAGGTTAAATTACTCCTAAAGGAGAAGTAAATCAAGTGTGTTGAGTTACAAAGCAAGTATGTGGAAGAGCTGAATTTTGAACACAAGGCAGATGGGCTTCAAAATCCACACTTTCAACCACTAATGATGCATAGTCAGAACCAAGTAGAAGAGCCCTCTCTGATAAATAGGTGGTTTAGAAGTTTTATCTTAATCAAGTCATTGACAGATACTCTAATAGCATTTGTTGGCACAGGTGAAAAACAATGTCTTGATTGACTTTTCTGCATCTAAGATAACATCAGCCTGCTGTAGGCATCCACATATGCAAGTGGAATTCTACTGACTGGAATTAAAACAGCATGAGATGAACCCAGAGGTGCTGCCCTCAGTCTTTCGGGGAGAGGCAGGTGGGAGGGAAGGACTAGAGGGCAGAGTGGCCAGGTGGGGGCTGTGGGCAGGCCCAGGAGTGGACTTTTTCAATCTGTCTTTTCTCCAACACTTGGTCCTGGCTCCTGTGCTCAGAACTCTAAGTGGAGCATGGCTGGGGACACCCTACTGGTTGAGAACGAGTTTCCCTTCTTTGTTGCATGAGGCTCCCAGTGAGTCACTCTGGTCTGGCTTTCAAGTAAAAGGCAAAAGAGGTATCCTTTGTAGATCAAGGTGAGCAGCTACCAGAGGCGTAAAGCCAGAGTGTGGTCTCACTGTGGGGCATCTAGATGAAGGCATCAGATTGCAGCTTCACTGCCTTCAAAATGCAGAATAGAAAACCCTGCCATGAGATATCAGTTCAGCTGATCCGAGAGATAGAGGAGGCTGGTTGAAAGTGCTTCTGTTATCTGTCAATGTGAAAAATAGTTAAGGTGTAAGCAGTGGGTGAGCCAAACCCCAGCATGATGGCTGCTTTCAAAAGTGCTCATCTGGACCAGACATAGAATGTTTACATATGTGACCTTATTTGATCCTCACCAAAACCGGTTTTATCTCCATTTCTCAAAGAGCAAAATCTTCCCTAGGTATATTCTCTGTCCTGGCACGAATTGTCTGGCCCCTCCAATGGGTTAACTGAAAAGAGTTGTACAGTGTGGACAGGAGAAAGGAGCAGAGCATGAACCTTTAGGGGCAGCAACACGTGAGGCTTTGCTAACCCCAGATTCAGAGCAGATGGGAGGGAGCAATTTGGTGGGAACCCAGTAAGGGCTGTGGCCATGGGAGTGAGGCCACTTGATCGGGGTCTCAGCCATTCCTGAAAGCACAGCCACTGGGAAAACCATGACCTGACTTAAAGGCAGTGGAGATAAATCCCCCAACCTTTCTCCGGCATCTGCTGGATGCAAGAGGGCAAATGAAGAGGTCTCAACTTCCTGGACACAGAGCCAGGTAAGGAAGGGCAGAGGATGCATCTGAGAGGACACAGAGAGTAACTGGCTCATCCATAACTTTCCTAAGCTTGCAGAGAGAGTTCTGCTGGCAGGGCAGAAAGAAAACGCAGCATAGTGAATAGAAAAAAGACCCCGGGGAACAGAGAGATTAGAGTCTGCGTGGACTTGAACGTGCCACTCAAACTGGACAAAACCAAGACATTGGGCTTGGTTTTAAAACTAAAACTGGACATTCAACATAACCATAAGACACTGCCATTCAAATACTTAAAATCTTTAGCCTTTCCCCAAACGATGCAGAGCATTCCCCAGGGCATACCAATGCCTTGCTGAAGTTGGAGTTGATTTATCTCCTATCTTCTTTTCCTTCTGAATATAAAATGCTTAGGGCACGGAAACACTAAACAGCACCACAGTGTGGAGTTTCTAAGTCACCATTTGGCATCCCAGGAAACACAACTGGTGAGACAGAGAATCCCTGATTTCGCAGAGTGGTAGCTGCGGCTACGGCATGGCTGGGAGATCCTGCCAGGGGCACCCAGCCAGAGCTTTAAGGTTTACTGCAGGGCATGGGGTTTCATGTGGTCCATAGGGCTGGCAGTTAACACGGCGCTGGTGGTTGAATGGCGGAAGGATCCAGATGCACACATACGCAGCCATCACCAGACCCAAAATCTGTGCCCCATTTCTGGCTGTCTAGGACTGTAGGATGATCCCTGTGTGGACTTGTGATTCATTCTTATGATAGGAAAAACAGGGCACCGATACACCTTATGGTTGCCAGGAGCTTGTCTTTGACCTCTAGGCAACCAACCCAATTCACAATGGACAAATTCATAGGGATGAAAAATGCTGACAAGACTTTTAGATGCAGCAAAGCTTAGTTTATTCATATTTTAAAAGGAATTATTCATTACTGAGAATTTATGTAGGTGATATAAAATGATGACCCTGGGTGTCTGGAATATGGTCAGACGCCCAGTCTCTGAAATTAATCTCTTGCTATTTATCCTTCTTTCAAAGGAAGCACAATTGACACTTTTAAGATCCTTTTATTTACTCTAGGAGGACTAGTTGAAAGACAGATGCCCAATGAACCAGAACACATTTAGTACAGAGAACCTGCTTCTCTAAGGACTCTGGCCATCCAGGCTGTCACTCTGTGGTCCACCTGAGATCACCTGTAGATAATTCCTAAACATACAGGTGCCTCCTGTGTGCCTTTCTGCCTGAAGCTGGTCTCTGGCTCCCAACTGTGATCCTCTGGTGTTCAAGGTATTAATGCCCCAGGTGCAGCGCTTACCTTATAAGGGAGGAAAGTTGCTGAAGAAATAGTTCAGGTTCCTTGCCCCAATCAGGACAGTTCTGAAGCATGATTCACAGCCTCTCAGAGGGCCCACGATAGGATTAACCTTGTTTGTTCATAAGGGTAACCTCTCACACTCTTACCCTTCCTTGACCTTCCTTCCTTCCCCTTCTCACCTCACTTCCCCATATACTTCCTGAAACTAACTCACAATAAACTGCCTGCATCCAAATTCTTACTTAAGACCTGCTTTTGTGGAAACCAAGCTAATATAATGCTTTAGTGCAAATTAAAGAAGGATGCCCCCTCCTCCAGTGTTATGAACAAAACACAGGCTGGGTTCCAACAGTGTCCCTTGAACAGTGAAAAACCTGCACAACAGCACATGGTCTCTGGTACTGCAGACTTCACAGGATTACTGAACAGATTAGGTATGTGGAACTGCATGATGCATAGTAGGTGTCACCTGTGGTAGTTGCCTTCCTCTACTTTTGAAATTTTCTTTTGCAACACTAGTTTTCTTGATATTCTTTAACTACTTTTTAATATTTCCCTCTCCCCTGCCTTTTACACACTATAGCAAGTGTCCCCCTACCTTTTGGCTAAGTGGTGGTGGGGAGCTATTTTATTTTAAAAGATCACATGTAACAAATAAGAAAAGAAACAAGAGAAAGTTCAGCCTTTAGCTTTTTCTTTCTGATATTCAAGTGTGATAAGCAAAAAAAAAAAAAAAATGCTTGTAGCCTGAGAAGTGGGTCAAATGGCTGGAAATGGTGCAGAACAAGTTGTTGAGAGAGAATGCAATTCCTGCAGGATCACCCTGAGAGCCCAACCCTCTTGAAACAGAGCAGAGGACATGCAGCTCTGTCTCTCTGAGCTACCTACTCCCCTACTTTATCCGACAGAACTGATTTGTTAGTTCAGTGAAACAAATGGTTTGACTAATATTTTTTCCCGTGAATCAACCACTTACTTGGTCATCTTGCAAACACAGGCTTTCTGTGCAGTTAAGATCAGGTTATGTCAGCTTAGCACCAGCAGACTGGGTACAGAGCACATTTTGAGAGAGGGGAAGAAGGCAATTTAAAGTTTATTATTGTTTGGGAAAAGAAAAAAATAATAAAGCATATATGTTTTGACTTTGGGAAAGGAATTATCTGCTTGCCTGGGGAGTGGATATCAGAAACTGAAATGCATGATTATTTGCTATCTGTTTAAAACCCGGAAAAGTCTGAATGCCAGTAAGATGATGCTGATGCTCATGTCCACTTTTTATCTAGTTGTTTCAAAAGTGTGTGGGTAAAAGGCGTGTCTGCTTGGGGTCTATCTCTACCAGGATTGTCTGACATGGGTTCTAAAGAACAGACAGGGGGGAACTAATGAATGTGACCATTAGCTGGATACCACACTCTCTGCTGGAGAAGGCAACGGGACCCCACTCCAGTACTCTTGCTTGGAAAATCCCATGGATGGAGGAGCCTGGTAGGCTGTGGTCCATGGGATCGCTAAGAGTCAGACATGACTGAGCGACTTCACTTTCACTTTTCACTTTCATGCATTGGAGAAGGAAATGGCAACCCACTCCACTATTCTTGCCTGGAGAATCCCAGGGACTGGGGAGCCTGGTGGGCTGACGTCTATGGGGTTGCACAGAGTCGGACACGACTGAAGTGACTTAGCAACTTAGCAGCACACTCTCTGCACAGAGGAGATCCTGAAAGTGGTCTCCCTATGGTGCAGGGGGCTTGGGGGAGGGGGTGGAACTGCTGAGCTGCAGCTGCTCCTGAGCCTGTGAGGGCCTGGAGAATAGTGTTGGATGTGCAAGAGCTCAGAGACCCAGGAGTAAATGAGTCAGCAGCAAGGGCGGGAGCTGTGAAACAGGGGTTTTCTCTTGAATTCTTGCTTATTTTGGGATGGCATGATGCTCTTCTCAGAGGAAGCAAATAAAATGTTAGTGGAGGGAGTCAGGCTTATGTAACTCATTTCTAAAACAAGTGGACGACGTCACCAAAGGCATCAACACCTTCATTAAAGAAGTTAAATAGAATTGATGGAAACACAGCTTGCCTTCTTTCAACTATCCTTAGCTCTCCCACTAATTAGCTGTGTGAATTTGGGAAAGCATTCTGGGCCTCAGTTTCCTCAAATATAAAATGAGGTTGTCCTTGGCTCTGTCCCAGGTACTTTCCACATCTGACATCCCACAACTCTATTGAATATTAATAATGATTGCACTTTCAGTCGTGGCTGAAATGACAACAGTAGCTAATATTTATTAAGGGCCTCTGTGTATTGGGCACCATGCTGGAAGCTTTAAATATATTATATCAAAACAGATGAGCTCACCATTTCCTCCAGACAGCCTGAAGAATTAGAGAGCATTATTGTCCTGATTTTGCATGTGGAGACCCTGTGACTCCAAGAAGTTGAAGTCCTTGGTCAAAGTCATATACAACTAGCACAGGTTAGCCCTGTGATGCAAGAGCAGGGCAGAAAAAAGAAGAGGCATGTGTGCTTAGTCACTTCAGTCATGTCTGACTCTCTGTGACCTCATGGATCAAGGCCTGCCAGGCTCTTCTGACCATGGGATTCTCCAGGCAAGAACACTGGAGTGGGTTGCCATTTCCTTCTCCAGTGATAAAGTACGAAGTGAGTGAAGTGCATGAAGTGAAGCCGCTCAGTCGTGTCTGACTCTTTATGACCCCATGGACTGCAGCCTAACAGGCCCCTCTGTCCATGGGATTTTCCAGGCAAGAGTATTGGAGTAGGGTGCCATTTCCTTCTCCTGAAGAGAGGCAAACTCTAGGAATCAAATGGAGAAGAAGTAGCAGAGCAGAGCCAGGACTGCAGCGGAGTTCTGCCTGAGTTCAGTCTCTGAACCTTCTCTCTCAGTCCAACAGGGTGACAGATGTGTAAAAAGCAGCACTGCATGTTCTAGAATGTGTAACATGATCACTGGAGCTTGGGGAGCCCTAATTTCATGGCTGATGCCCTGATGGGCCTGGTTGTCAATGATGACAGCATCACAATTACAGTAGCCTGACCAAGTTGAAGATCTCTCCCCTGGAGGCATATCAATGCATTACCTACATTATAGGAATGAGCATGCAATGAGGGAGGGATGTTATTTACAAGTCTTTTCATAAACAATGTCATATTGTTCAACTTTGGAATGGAATGGAATTTCCCAGGAAGAAGCAGATTCAGATATCCACAGACACATAGAGAGGTATACTCTTTGTTTTTCCAGTGTTTGTACAAAACCATACATGCCCCCAACCTTCTTCACCCACAACTCTTCCCCCCTACCCACCATGCAGCAGACCCCATGAACTTTCACCACCAGAATGTCTCTGTGCAGTCATCTTCTGCACAGATCTCTGCCTGTGACAACTTCTCCTTTCTTCCCTTGATGAACCAAATTCCTTCTCCAGGAAATGGATCAAAGTTCAGCTCTGCTCTGTGAAGCCTTCTTCGGCTCCCTGTTTACTCTCTTATCTCCATTTCTTTGCACTAACTTCTATTGCAGTACTTATCATTATGTTGTAAAGATTTGTTTGCTTCTGCTCTGGACTGTGAACCCATGAGGAAGCATGTTTGTTAAAAACAAAGCAAAATAAAGAAGAGTAACAGTAACTGACACTTTCTTAGCATTTGCTAGACATCAAGCACACATGTTAGCCCAGTTAAGCCCCATAACAACCCTATGAGAGGGCTGTAATTTTCATTCCCATTTTACACATGAAGAACTGAGGCCTAAAAGATTAACCTGCCTAGAATGTTCCAGAGAAACACATGAACTTTTACATATTTCTGGAATACATGTAAGTGTGGAATCCTTCCCTTGAAAACTTAAACAATCACTTACCCCCTATAAAAACAAAGGAAGTGAAATAATTTAGCACTGCCATCAATCTTTATTCATTACATTCTTTTGATCCATTCATTATTTATCTTGAGAAAATATGATAAAATGGTAACATTTATTAATTCTAGAATCTAGCTATATGGATGTTTATTATGTTATCTCTGTGTTTTTCTGAATTAAAAGTTTTTAAAATTGAGTACAGTGCATAAATGCATCTACTACATATAGAATACTAAGTTTTATATATAGTAGATACTATATAAATATTTACCCATGATGATGAAAATGAGAAAGCAAGTTATTAACACTCACAATAATTTAAGTTCAGATGATAAAATCTCCATGAATTCCTAACACAGTTGTAGGATAAGAAAATATATCTGTGTCTATAGTGGGCTTTGGATAAAGTTCTTGGGGGACCAAAACAATGCTCCTGTCCCTCGAAAAATACACATTGATTAAATCATAATTCCATTTAAAAAATCCAACTTTGTTCAGTAAAGAATTATTAAACATGATAGTAAAATACCAGATATAGTTTCATGCAAAAATGAATAGTAATAGTAGTCACTCCAAATCTCACAGAAAGCAGGTTGCTGGTAGCTTCTATCTAGTCCTTAAAGCTTTTAGGTGGCCACACTCCCATGGGTCTGACTTCACCCTTGTTTTGTAAGTGTATGTGTTTGGGTCTGTCTGTCTGACTTAGTAGACAAACCCAGGGTGAAAACTAAAGTGGAAATTCTAGATATCAAAATCCAGCAGAGGTTTGGCTCAAAATTAAGGTGAGATTGCAACATTGTTACCAAATGCATCTGATAACAGAGGCCAGCCAGAAGGCCTTGTGCCTCCATGTGCACCCGAAGGATGGGAAGGTTCCTGCCCACCTGGATGTTCAGTCTTTATGAGGACTCAGTTGTGGATGCAAAAGGAATAAAGAGGAGGGTAGTCTCTGGTTACAGACTGGGGAAGTTACCTGTGGATTGACAGAAGTGTAAAAGGGCCATTTAGAGTATTTGTTCACGTTCTGTGATTGATTTGATTGTTGGTACATGGTGAAATAAAGGCAGACAGAAATGCGAGTAGAGGAAAATAAAGTTAACAAGGTAATATTTTAACAGCTTTCCAACAATTTCTGTCTCACGTTCTCACTTTATCTCCTCATTGGATTATCCAACCCATTCCCAGCCTCATCCTCCCAAGAAAGTATTTATAAAAGGCTTCTTCAGGCAATTTGAGCTCCTACATGTACACCCCATTCCCCATGGGCATGACCACTGGAATTCATTCCCCAGGACCACTAGAGTTACCTTTACTTGTCACTCAACCATTGTGAAATTTTTCACTGAAGTTTTCCTGCCCAACTCCTTCCACATTTCCAAGGACTCAGTTCAATTCAGTTGCTCAGTTGTGTTCAACTCTTTGAGACCCCATGAACCGCAGCAAGCCAGACCTCCCTGTCCATCACCAACTCCTGGAGTTCACCCAAACTAAGGACTAGCCCTTCCAAATTTTGCCTCTGCCCACATTTCAATTGTCATCTTCTAAAATGCCACCACCTTGTCCATAGGTCCCTGAATGACCCTACAGAGAAGTTCAGAAATCTTAGCAACAACAACAAAAGCAACAATCTTTTGAAGAAAGTTGAGGTATGACATTTCAAAATAAAACTGTTAAAGGTCAATCAGAAATTTAGCTCATACTTTATGGTTTAACACTGATGGATATCACAGTGGGCTTGGGAGGGACTTCAGACCTTGGTCCCATCACCCTGTAGGTCCCCCAAAGGTCTTACTCTGGCCTTAACCTGAACATATCAGGCTCTTCTCTACCCACAATTTTTTCCTATCCTTTTCCTGTTTAAAACATCCTCCTAGCCATACAAGCTGGCACTGTCTACGTGGCTTGTACTTATATTTTCCTGAAGACTCAGCTTAAACATCCCTGCTGTTTTGAAGCCTCCACCCAGCCTCCTCCCTTTCCATGAAATCACAGTCATGGCTAACACTTATGACCACTTACTACGTGCCTGCACTGTTCAAAGTTCTTTGCATGAATACCTCATTTAATCCTCAAAGACATTTTTGGGTGGTGCTATCTCCACTTGACAGATGAAAAATTTGAAGTTCAGAGAGGTTAAGTTGCTTGTGCAAAGACACACAGCTAGAAAGTAAAAGAGCCAAAGATAACAGAACAGGTGACTTAGCATACACGCACGCAGCCCCAGTATAGCCAGCTACCTGGCCTCTCTGCCCCTTAGTGGTAGTTCTCATCTCATTTTGTTGTGATCATTGGTTTACTCGTTTATTGATCTGCCTGTCAGTCCTATACAACCATAAGCTTCTTGAGTGCGGGGCCCATTGATAATTCATTGGAGCATCACAGCTCAGGGATCCTGAGAGTTACTTGAAGAAAAGAGGGGAAGGGAAATGGAGTTCTTCCAATAACCCTGGAACCGTCATCAGTCCCTGGGCTGACGTTTGCCAGGGCTCTTCACATTTTCCGTAGTAGCCTAACCCAGTTTCCCACTTTTCCTCATTAGTGTTCAATTCCATGGCAAGGAAACATCCAGACCCCTTGCCTGGGAAGGCTGCGTGCATTATGGTACATAAAAAAAGAAGCCTTAGAAATAGCAAGTGTTTTGAAAATGCTTTACTATATTCCCATTTCCCCTACCTACCTCCACCCAAAAAAAGCTGAATTATGAAACGCATGCTAAATATTGAGCCATTAAACTTAGGAATATTGAGAGAACTGTTTTCTTAAAAGCTTATTTTTTTCAGCTCTCCTTGTTTTGCCCTGAGTGTTTTTAGCAGTTCAAACAGGTTGGGTTGCCCACAAGGAGCAGGGCCCAGGTTTTTTCCACCCCGTAGGTTGAGGTATTCATTCCCACTTTAAACCTCTCTAAATTTATGTGCCAGTATTTTCCAAGTAGATGTATTTGTAGGTATGTTCGGGATAGAGCTGGACATTCACAGTATTGACTGAGCCTGGGAGATGACAGCTGGACAAATTCGAGGCCTCAAGCTTCATCCTCAGCCTGACCTTGGGCAGCAGTGAAAATGTTTGCACTTTGCAAAGCTTGTTACTCTCTGTGTGAGTGTGTGATGTGTGAGAGAGAGACTCCACTTTTGAGAAAATATAATAATATTTAATAGTTGCCAGAACGGGTCAAGCCCAAGGTTTCTGGGCTCCTGGGCTCACTCCTGCTGTTCACTGTTTCGTCTCTGATATATTACTACATTATTGTCTGTGTTCTATGTGGTCTTATGATACTTCTCTTTTTCCAGTTCCCTCCTGTGTTGCTACTAGATTTGTGACTTTGCATGGATATTTCACTTTTTTTCTTATTATGTGGGAGCTGGGAATGTTGAGTTAACTGAGGAATTATTTAGTTACCCTTTTTAGTAAATAATTCTAAGAATTTTGACAAATGCATATAGTCATGTGACCATCACTAAAATCAAGATATAAAAGTTTCCTCACCCAAAAATTCTCTTACATTGCTCCTTTGTAGTAAACTTTTCCACTAATTCTCAGGTCCTGGAGACTACCTATTGAAATTTTCTGACTTTATATTTTTGATTTTTCTAGCGAATCATATTAATGGAATTATGTCGTATATAGTTTATTGTGTCTGATTTCTTTCTCATAACATAACGTATTGGAGATTCACCCATGCTATTGCACATGATAGTAGTTCAGGGTTTTTTATTTATTTTTTTATTCTGAGTAGTGTCTTTTAGAGTGGATGTACCACAGTATATCATGGTATACCAGTAACTCATTCACCAGTTGATTAGTTTTAGATTTTAGCAAGTATGAGTAAAGCTACTATAAATAGTTGTATATAGTTGTTTCGTGTGTATGAACCTCAGTTTTCATTTCTCTTGGATAAATATCTAGAATTGGAATTTCTGGGTTGTACACTGAGTGTAGAAATGTATAAAAAGTTATAAGACACTGAAATCTTCCATTTCTTCACTCATTGAAACATTTCAAGAGCTGAACTGGGCTCCTGACTTTGTCCGTTAATGCCAAAACATTATTGGAAGAAACATGCCAATAACATGAGTAGAAAATGGATCAGACTACTCAAGATCCCAGTCCAGTGAACACAGGAACATGCAAGCACTATTACCACTTTTCCAGGGCTGCTGGGTTGGCCTTTGTCATAGAATGTAGCCTCAAAGAGTTAACGCACCTCCCTGGATTACTCCGTCCCCAGGATGTGAATAAGTCATTCTGGCTCATGGAAGGACCAGGCCTATTATTAACATCCATTTTCAGGAGCAGCTGGTGAGGCCCAGGGAGCTGAAGAGAGCTCTGGAATTTAGATGTTCAAGCACCTAATTCCCACTGTGACAGTGACTCACAGGGTGATTCTGATACATCAACTTAATGTTCCAGACTCAGTTTCCTAAGGTCTGTGATAGAATTGCCCTGTTGACTCAATTTACTGCTTGGGGTAAAGGAGATTGCAAACAGGAGGAGTGTCATACAGGGGCTTTGAAGTTTCTCAACTCATGGCTTCCTAGGCCTGGGTACTCTTGTTTCCTGGGATGATAAAACCCATTGTTATACCATCTCCTACATGGAGACTCTCTCATAAACAGGTCACATGAGGCACCCTATGAGACATAGTGAGTCAAGGAGTTTAGAGAGTCCTCAGGACTCCTCACAATCTTGCTGAAGCTGTCCACTAACTCTCTGAATCCCTTCCTTCTGGAATAATTGTACAAGTCAAAAATACTGTTGAGCATACGACTTGCCCTTCTCAAAGATATTAATAGAGGAAGTCATTTCAGACTGGCCATCTTACCTGCAGGTGTCCCTTTCCCCACAATCAAAATCCTTTAAGAGACTGGTTCAGGATGGTCTTCAGAAGAGCAAAAGTATAGGAGTCCTGAGATATATCTGTAGCACACGCAACCTACCATACTCCTGACTGTTTGACCATGCTCATAATTTCTCATAGCCAACTCCTGCATGACTGTCAAGGGTTGGCTCTGGGCTACCAGAACGGCTTTGCCCCGAACGCTGCCTGTGATTCACATTCTACCAAGGGCAGCGTTGACCGATGACTGATGAGTGTTGGGACCTATTGGAATAATATCGAGGTGTGTGTTTCGCACCACTTTTCAGAGTTTTCTGTGCACTTAAGCATCAGTTGCCTTTGTGGAGAGTATCTTAATAATATATATTTTATTGCCTGCTTGTTCTCCCCCATGTCAAACGCAGTAGTTTCTTGTTCTTTCCAAATAACTAACTTACTCTCAAATCCTTGCCTTGACTATGGTTCTGGGGGAACCAAACTATGATGGTCATCAACATTTGATAATTATAAACGTACATGTACATTTTTTCTGTGGAAAGAGTCTGTAGTCTTTCTCAGGTGCTAAAGGGAATCTGTGACTCTTCTCATATGATGCACAGCTCTGCTAACACATTTTTTCCTCTCCTTGACAATCTCCTTCTCCCTTCCTCTTTGCAATTCACTCTTCTCAAAAGCCTCTCAGTATTTCTCCCTGGCTGTTCAACCAATCTCCAGGAAAGAATCTGAAAAGTATACACATTAATATTTAACTGTGTGTGCTCATTCATTCAGTCATGTCTGATGCTTTGCGATCCTATAGACTATAGCTCACCAGGCTCCTCTGTCCATGAAATTTTCCAGGCAAGCATACTGGAGTGGATTGCCATTTCCTTCTCCAGGGGATCTTCCTGACCTAGAGGTCAAACCCCAGTCTCTTGCATCTCCTGCATTGAGAGGCTGATGTTTTACCATTGTACCACCCAGGAAGTCAGATGTTTAACTGTGGGCAAATATTTCCCAGGGACATTTTGACTTGATGCATCATGGAAGCACAGAAAAGATAGATTCTATTTCAAATAGTTATATCAGAATTATCTGAATTCCTTAGGGGAAATTTTATCACAGCAGCAAGAGTCTGGTCAATGGCTGAGCATTCTGCTAATAAAACATCACTTGATACATTTTCATCACCTAGATGAAACTCTAATGACTGAATTTACATAAGAGCACATAGTCTCACATGCACACCAAAGACAATCTTACAAGCATATAGGTCAGACACAATTGCTTTTATCTGTCTATAAAAGTAAAGGTGTGTGCCTTTCTAGAAAAGGTTAGCAGCTAGGGGATGTCATTCAAATATTTTTATTTGCTGACTTGTGACCTGTGATTCCTTTAGTGGTTCTATGTCCTCAAGTTGTTTCTAGCGTGCTGACATAGGTTTCACATGCACACACACACAAACACACACACACGTACACACACTCTGCTTTCAAACCAAATTCACAATATTTTTTTTCATATCCAGTATCAACATCAGGGACAGCCTGAGGCTTGCTTTCTGCTCTCAAGGAGCTGCCAAAATGTACAAAATGAAACACTCTGACTTTCAGCTGGACTGTTTGTCAATTTACCTGATTTGAAATTCAACACTAGCATAACTTCTAAAATTCTCACTTACTTGCTTTTGGAAAAGGGAAAAAAAGTAATTTTTCTCAGCAGAGGACTACTGTCTGTTTGACAAAGCTGCATCTGATCACCATGTGTCTTCCCTCACCAACAAAAACAGATCAAATCCAGCTTGTGTGACACGGGGAAGAAATATGACCTTGTGACTTACTAACAATGAGATGGTCTGAGTTCAGCCACTGCAGTGTGACTGTTGTCAGAGGGAGCCACAGGCTCGTGAATGGAATCCAGTCACTGCCAATTAGCAGGAGGTGTGTGTGCCGCCACCACTGCCACCATCTGCAAAGGGAGAAATGTCTATCTCTGGTCACACCCACTTCTGTCAAGCACAATTGACAATCAGGAATCCCCCTGGCAAGCTAAATAAAACTGCATTTCAACCTGAAATGTAGAGATTTCACGTACAGGTGCTCCTTTACTCCCTGGTAGCTGCAGGGATGCTTAGAACGACACATATATACTCAGAGGTGTCATCTTGGACTTTATAAACATGGGGAATTCACTTGGATATACTTTTAGATATAAAACACGACTCATTAAAATTCCTCAGTCAACTTTTTAGGTGCCAACTCAGATGTAGTTATTGTGGTTCTGAATAAAGTGTTGAAGTAAATTATCAGTTAAAAGTTAACTTTTAAAGTTAAAAATTAACTTCACTTATTCATGAAATTTCTCCCTCTCAGTCTCTCCTTACCTCATTCTTCCCTTTTCCTTTGCTCTTAAATCCTCTATTTCTACTGTTTCTTGAACTACTAAATGGACACAGAAATGTATGACAGCTTGATTCATTTCAAAAAGTGAATAGCAGGGAGTTGGGGACAACATGACAGGCAAAGAGGTCAGAATTTAACACAGGTAGAGGTAAAAAGAGGCTATTTGAAGTCACTCATTCTGTCTATGATGTGCTAATATTATGATAGTAATGATTCATCTGCTGCTTCATTCAATAAATCTTTACCAAGTGATGACTTTGTGTCAGAAAGTATTTCAAGCACTGAGAATATAGCCATTTATAGCAAAGCTCCCTGCCATCTCAGAGTTCACAGTCTGCTTTGTTGACAGACAACAAATAAGTAAATGAGTACATAAATAAGAAAGTAAAAAAATGACACATGGCAGCCAGTTCCCAGGTTAAGAACAAAAGACAACAAGTATCCAAAAAACAAACAAACAAACAAACAAACAAAACCCTGGCAACCCCTTCCAGTCACTACTTCTTCCTCTAATGGTAACTATTCCCAGGATTCCAACTCCACAGATTCATTTTTCTGGTTTTTAAACTGTATAAGTGGAGAGCTACTAATGCTCTCTTTAGTGTCTGGCATATCATCATTGTAGTTCAATGCTATGTTTGTAATATTTACCCATGTTATACAAGTTCCAGTTTGTTCATACTCATTGCTATATAGTATTCCTTTGTGTGTATGTACCACTGTTGACGTATTCTACTATTAATAGGTATTAGAGTGATTTCCAATCACTGACTATTACAAATAGTGGGCTGTGATAAGCTTTCTTGAGAAACTCTTTTTGGTAATCATAAGCACCCATTTCTTTAGGGTGTACACTCAGGAGTAGAATCACAGAGTCATGCTGCATATTCAGCTTCAGTAGATGAGGCCAAACAGTCTTCCAAAGGACTTGCACTCTCTGTGCCTTTTTTTTTTTTTTTTCACATGTTAGCTATTCTGGTGTATGCATTCTTTTGTTTTCAGTAAACAAAACATTCTTTTGTTTTTTTGTTTACTTTTTGTTTGTTATTAAGACTATAGTGAGTGAAAGTCACTCAGTTGTGTCTGACTCTGTGACCCCATGGACTGTAGCTTGCCAGGATCCTCTGTCCATGGAATTCACCAGGCAAGAATACTGTCATGCCCTTCTCCAAGAGATCTTCCCAACCCAGGGATTGAACCTAGGTCTCCCACATTGCAGGCAGATTCTTTACAGTCTGAGCCACCAGGCCATGCTCCAAAAGCATGTCCTAAGCCCTGGAGCTGGTACAAAGAACCAGACTCTGATCTTAGAAATTTGTCTGATAAGAGTGACAAAGAAAACAACTCATAGAATTCATAAGTGTGAGAGATTTAATAAAGGTCAAATGCAACAGATGTATCAAGGAAGACCCAATCAACTCCTTAGAGCAGGTGATAAAGAATATGTGAGCTGGTGTTAGAGGGATGACTAGAACCTAGCAAAGANTCCTCTATTTCTTTGCATTGATTGCTGAGGAAGGCTTTCTTATCTCTTCTTGCTATTCTTTGGAACTCTGCATTCAGATGCTTATATCTTTCCTTTTCTCCTTTGCTTTTTGCTTCTCTTCTTTTCACAGCTATTTGTAAGGCCTCCCCAGACAGCCATTTTGCTTTTAAAATATCTTGTTTTGAGAATTTCTAATCTGGAGGAAATATTTACAATTATGACCCACTAACATACTGACTTTGTCATGGTTTTAAATCAAGTTATTTATGCACTTACATAAGAAGCCTCTAAGTCTATTATATTTAAGTATGGACTGAATTAATCTATCCTTCATTCCTATACAATCTTGTCTTCATTCATGTAATCTTAAAGCATTAGCATCAAGAAAAAATAGGCTGTTTAATTTAACCCAAGCCTTTCATCTTATAATTGAGATAATTGAGAGGTGTGGGAGATAAATGACTTGCTTATACTCTTCATTAAATAGTGGAAAAGTGAAAGTCACTCATTCGTGTTCAACTCTTTGCAACCCCATGGGCTATAGAGTCCATGGAATTCTCTAGGCCAGAATACTGGAGTGGGTAGTCTTTACATTCTCCAGGGGATTCCCAACCCAGGGATCGAGTCCAGGTCTCCCACATTGCAGATGGATTCTTTACCAGCTGAGCCACGAGGGAAGCTTCCATTAGTTATTCATTCCTTATCTTGTTACTAAGCGTTTAAGTTTACCTACAGATATAAGATGGGCTTGCCTGGTGGCTCAGTAGTAAAGAATCTGCCTGCCAATGCAGGTGATGCAGGTTCTATCCCTGGGTTGGAAAGACCCCTGTGAAAGGAAATGGCAACCCTCTCCAGTATTATTTCATTGGAAATCCCGTGGACAGAGGAGTCTGGCAGGCTACAGTCACGGGTCACAAGAGCTGGACACAATTTAGTGACTAAAGAACAGATCTAAGACAAGAGGATAGACAATAAATAAAATAGTATCTAAACAGTGGCTGGATTTGGCCACTGATATGGTTCTAGATATTCAAGTGGCAAAAACAGAATGCAATCTTCACAAATCCCAAAATGCCTCTGAGCTGCCTTCAGATTAATGCGTGTATGGGAAGCAAAGAATTCCTACAGAGGACTGCAAGTAACTGACTCCCAACTTGGTTTCCTTCCACCATGCCTCCTGAACAAGTTTTTAATTGTATACGAGAAAGATTATTTAAAGTCAAACACCCTCCCATTTCTTTTAAGTTCTCTTTCCTTGGAAATGATTGCTCTGTTACTCATTTTTCCTTTGTGACGTTCTGCCTGTATGGTTAGCACACACCTGCATCTCACAGCTTCAACTAGAGTCTGAGCTCTAAGAGGGCAGGGAACAACTTTATCTGCTTTTGTCTTCTATGGAAACGGAAGAGTGTCCCACAAGTAGTAACTGTCAAAATGCTAAACTTGAAGGAGAAGAGTAAAATAGAATATATCTTTGTGTACTCATCATCAATCTAAAGGCCATTTGGCTAATCTCCAAGTTGTCCAAGAGTCAACTGTACATACATATGCTTAGGTATACAGGTATCACCTTGCTTACTTCCAAAGACATCTAAATGTTGTCTAAAGATAATTTTAAAGCCCCATTCTTTTTTCTCAACAATGAATATGTTAGCTTCCTGGATGATAATATTAATAATGGCTATTATGTATTAGAGATTTTACCAAATATCAAATACTATGCAAAGGATTTTTCATTTATCACTTACTCTAACTTTTACAGTGTGTAAATGTTAGTTCTCACAACAGTGAAATAAAAATGTAGGTAGTATTAATAATTCTTATTCTTCAGACATTTTTTCCCCTATCCAACCAAAAGAAGTAAGAACACCACTTAATAATCATTTGTTATTGAATAACTTATAGCATCTCATCTTTTCCAAGCCCCTTGGCCAGTGTCAGGAAGAATTCGTGGTTTTGAAAGATTATCAAACACTCCTGAAGTTAATCTGAACTGTCCATGAGAGTCAAGGTCTCCATGAGAGACCTTGGACAAAGCTTAATGCCAGTTGAGGATAGAGTGTCTTCTCTGGTCTCTGAAATTCCACACTCTTCCAAGAGAAAACCTCCTTCCTTTCTTGGCTGTTTCAATCTTCATATACCTGTGGCAGGAACATTTCCCTTGGACTCTTCCAGGGAGTTTTCAGTCTCGCTAAATGTGTCCTATGACAATCTTAGGGAGGTAAGATGCCCATAAAGCCAAAAGGACTTGATTTCTTTAATCAGTGTCCACAGGCCCAATGGCATTCCTCTGGCTCTTGTTGAAATTTTAGTGGGGTCACTACTTTCCTCCTGTAGCAAGGCACAACATTTAAAGATGAGGCCTCACCAGGATCCAAAGAGTGTAAACGTTATTGTAGGTGGGGAGTGGAGATTTTCCTTCCACTGCTGAAAGCAAACCGAGCAGCTTTCCTTTCAGATGTCACATTGCGAACTCCTCTGAAATTTGCCTTGTCATGTCCCTCTAGATCTTTTCTTGGCCTCACTCATTTCCAGGTTCTGAATTCCTATGGAATATCTGTGTTTCCCATTAATTTCAACAGATGTATTTCCCTTTTCTCTAAATGGAATCTTGGCATCCTGAGGTTGGTCTAGATTTCTAACCTATAGTCCTTGCGTGTTTCCGTGGTCTTGGAAGGACATTCTCCTTTGCCTCCTCTCATCACGCTCAGGTAATGAACTTGACTAAATGAGGCAGAAGGAAGCTGAGTTCAGTCAGTGGTGTATGTAGGTTCCTTACGCACAGACTTGGCTTCCTACTGTTGATCACATCCTGAGTCGTTTATGGATGAACCAGCCTGTGTCCTGAAAGGTTCCATCAGGGGCAACCCTTGAAGCACTCAGGCTAATGGAGTCAGGTTTTTAATTCTGGCATCCCAGAAACAGCATGTTTATTGAACACACTCAGCTCAGCTATTTCATTCAGGTGCCATAGGATACAACATTTTGCTAAACAGAGTTGAAAAGCAGACATTACGTTCCTTTCACAGCTTCAGCTTGGAAAAGAAGAATTTTTCTATCCCCTCCTAAACCCGTGAAAAGTCCCACTCTGTGGGTCTACCATAAACTCTCTTAGGACAAATTGCCTAAATGGAATTTCCTAAATGATCCCATGAGCTACTCAAGGATTGCATGTAGAAAGAATTACATGGGCAAAAAAACAAAAAAGTGGAGGAAATGTCCTAAGATGTCTCCCTCTTAGAGAATGTCAATACACGTGGTAAAGTTTCTAAGAAGATAGGAAACATAGAAAATGATTTTGTTTTCTCTAAACCAAAGTTTTCCAAACTTATTTGACAATTATTTATTTTAATTAAACATCTACTTCAAATACACAGGAGAAAGGTTACTAGTAAAATGAGTCTTTAGGCTTTTGTGTCTGCCTGGCCACCCATGAGGCTTTTGGCTTTTCCCATTGAAATTTTTTCATTTCTCCACTCCCTGAAGTTGCCCATTGTGCTCTTTTCAGCTTCTGAAATGAAGAAGCAAGAGGAAAGGTGGAAGAATAGAACAATAAGAAGCTCATAGAACTTTATGGATGACTCTATTTTCCAATGAAGTCCACCCCAATGTATTCCTTTCTCACGTTCTTCTTACACTGTGACTTCAAATAGGAGGTGGGCTCTATGTTCCCTTCTCTTGAGTCTGGATGTGCTTTCTTATTTCTGTGACTGCTGGAAAACTGCTAAAGTGATGTGACATGTTTTCTGAGGCTAGTGCATCAAAAGCAACACAGCTTTTTCCTGGTACTCACTCTGCCTCATTACCTGAACTTGATTAAAGTTCATTTTGCCTCATCCACTATGCAGCATAGCGGCTGGAACAAGCTGGGAGGTCTTGGAGAGGAGGAAATGAGTCAATATGATTTAGCTTAGGTTTTGCAATTCAAAACTGTGATGATGACAGCTACCAGTCAGTGACAAACTACTGCTCACAAGGCAGCAGCTCTTTCTTAGAGCTTGGGATACCCACAGATACTACTTAGAATGCTGAGCTCATTTTCCATTCTCAAAAACAAATACCTCAAACAATTATATTTCCTCTTGGAACACTATTTATTCATTAGTTTCACTAATTCAAGCGGGGCTGTCATCTGAACCTCCAAGTTTTCACATGCCCCTCTCCCTGTCCTTTTCTGAATTAGCTGAACCATCATCTCTTGAGATAAGCGCTCCCTTTCTCCTGTCTAGGAATTTTTCTGTCTATACCCTTCACAGCATTTGACATTATATGAATATTTCACTAACTTGATCATTTGTTTATTGATTGTCTCTTCCCATTAGAATAGAGTTTTGTCTTGCTTTATTCACCATTGCATTTTCTATATATTGTCTAGTTAGAGCATTTGTTAAATAAGTGGAGCATTTGTTAAATAAGTGGATAAAAATAAAGCATAGCTTGACAGTCTCTGTCCTGAAATTCAGAAAACTGGCTTCTGGGGCCGCTTTGCAGCTGCATAGGTAAGGAAGCCAGGTCTCTGTGCCCTGTGCCTCATGCACAGATAGGGAAGGCAGCACGCAGCTGGCCTTCACAGCTGCCAGCACACAGGCTTTCCTGCTTCTGTGGTCCAGATTTTTGAGGCTCTCACATGGCCTGAGTTTCAGCCTTAGCAAACCCTTATTCTATTTAAGTTGATTTTTTTTAACAAATCACAAAAATCACATTCAATCATTTGAGTATCTGGGTTGTAGTTTCATCTGATAAAGCCATTTGTTTGGGGAACGCTGAGTCCTTGCAAAAGACACACCTTTGTTCTCAGTCTAGTCTATTTACCCCAGATATTTGGGTGTTTGGATATTGTCCAAACACACAAACTGGGGGTAAACATGACTTGATTCCATTCATGGTACTTTGCAGCTTCTCTTCTCTCCCAAGAAAAGGCTCAGAAGAATAACAATAATATAACATTTGTCCCAATCAGGACACTTCTGAGAGGAAAATAGAGTTCTGTTAATCATTACATCAATTTTCTAAAGTGCATATATTGTCAAGGAAAGGAAGAGATATATACTTGTTAAAGTTTCCACATTGGTAAAGTGAAGAACCATCAATATTTTGGCTTGCTTTGAACAAAAATATTTTTATAGTGTTATCATTTTATTTGTTTCCTTTATTTTCACAATGCCTTTTCGATGCAAGGGACAATAGTCAGGGCCTGGGTAGAAAACAGAATCTTTCTGGAAAACATTCAACTGAAGACAATTTCATATAAGGTTATCAGTGAAATGTGGGTAGGCTTTTTTTTTTTAAATACTTTATCTACATGTATATACATATGCATATATCTTTGCAAATATCACTTTATATATACTCACTGTATTATATATACACTGGCTTCCCTTGTAGCTCAGTTGGTAAAGAATCTGCCTGTAAGGCAGAACCACTCGGATTCGAGTGCTGGGTCAGGAAGATTCCCCATGAGAAGGAAATGGCAACCCACTCCAATATGCTTGCGTGGAGAATCCCATGGACAGAGGAGCCTGGTGGGCTACCTATTGGGTTGCAGAGTCGGACACGACTTAGCGACTAAACCACCATACATACACATATGCTTGTGTGCGTGTGTGTGTGTATATATGTATTTATTAATAAACCTACATCCAAGGAGGGATGGCTGGGCGGACGCAGGAGGGCCAAGAGGATCTACTCAACATTCAAGGTCAGGAGGGGCAGCAGTGAGGAGGTACCCCTCTTCCAACGTAAGGAACAGCAGCTGTGCTTTACTGGAGCAGCCATGACGAGATACCCCACGTCCAAGGTAAGAGAAACCCAAGGAAGATGGTAGGTGTTGCGAGAGGGCATCAGAGGGCAGACACACTGAAATGATAATCACAGAAAACCAGTCAATCTGATCACACAGACCACAGTACAGTTTAGTTCAGTTCATTCGCTCAGTCGTGTCCAACACTTTGCGATCCCATGAATTGCAGCACGCCAGGCCTCCCTGTCCATCACCAACTCCCAGAGNTCATGTACTGATGTGAGAGTTGGACTATGAAGAAAGCTGAGCACCGAAGAATTGATGCTTTTGAACTGTGGTGTTGGAGAAGACTCTTGAGAGTCCCTTGGACTGCAAGGAAATCCAACCAGTCCATCCTAAAGGAGATCAGTCTTTGGTGTTCATTGGAAGGACTGATGCTGAAGCTAAAACTCCAATACTTTGGCCACCTCATGTGAAGAGTTGACTCATTGGAAAAGACTCTTATTCTCGGAGGGATTAGGGGCAGGAGGAGAAGGAGACAACAGAGGATGAAATGGCTGGATGGCATCACCGACTTGATGGACTTGCTGCTGCTGCTGCTGCTGCTAAGTCACTTCAGTCGTGTCCGACTCTGTGCAACCCCACAGACGGCAGCCCACCAGGCTCCACCATCCCTAGGATTCTCCAGGCAAAAACACTGGAGTGGGTTGCCATTTCCTTCTCCAATGCACAAAAGTGAAAATTGGAAGTGAAGTTATCAGTCATGTTCGACTCATAGCGACCTCATGGACTGCAGCCTACCAGACTCCTCCACCCATGGGATTTTCCAGGCAAGAGTACTGTCTTAGATTCATACAAAAAGTTGACTGAAAGTGTAGAGAATTCTTATTTTCCTGCTCTGTCTGACACAGTTTTCCCCTTCATTAACATCTTGCATTAGTGTGGTCCACTTGTTACAACTGATGAACCAATGTTGATACACCATTATTGGCTAAAGTAAAAAGTTAATATTAGGGTTCATCCTTTGTATATTACATTCTATGGATTTTCACAACTGTATAATGAAATATATCTACCATTACAGCAGCCTACAGAACAGTTCACTGCTCTAAAAACTGTGTTCCACCTTGAATGGAAGTTTCCCTCTCTCTTCAACGCCCACCTCTAGCAATCACTTATCATTTTCTGGTCTGAATAGTTTTGTCTTTTCCAGAATGCCACATAATCAAAATCACAGAGTATGTAACATTTTCAGGTGTGCTTCTTTCAGTTGGCTAATATGTATTTATGTTTCCTCCATCTTTTTCTATGACTTTAAAATCATTTTTCTTTTTCTTTTATTATATCTATTTTCATAGCTCATTTTTATCACAGAATATTTCTTTGTCTAGTTGTACCACAATTTGTTTATGCACTTACTTGCAGAGGACAACTGGATTGCTTCAAAGTTTTCATGAGTATGAATAAAACTGCTATAAATATTCCTGTGCATGTTTTTGTGTGAACATTAGTTTTCAAGTCATTTGAGGAAGCATCTAGGAACATGATCGCTGAATTATATAGTAAGATTATGTTGACCTTTATGAGAACTTCCTATCTTCAAAAGTATTGTTTTGTATTTCCACAAACAATGAATGCAAATTCCCATTGCTCTATGAGTTGTGAGTAGTTTTAATGGAAGGAACAAAAGATGTCCAGCAAGTCAGACCAAAAATATCCAGAAGCCATTACCACTCCTAGACCTGAAGGGCAAAAGAAGGAAAGGAGGATTGGCAGAGCCCAGGGGTAACTGGAACCATGAAGGACCCGTAATCAGGGAGGCTTGGGGTTGCTGCCAGGAAAGAGATGCCAAGGGAATACATGTCCTGGTTTCTTTGTTTTCTAACCCCTGTTCTCCTGACAGCACCTCCATTAGCTGGGCCAGGGAGAACATAGAGAAAAAGAAAATTCCCATGATTTTGTCAGTAAAGATCAGCTCCTAACTTCCCCCACCTCCCACTGCTCCCACCCCAGGGATACAGAGTGGGGGCAGAAAAAGTGGGGATCTTCAAGGGGGTGGAGTACACACAAGCATTACAAAATTATGATCATGATGGTATAGTAAGCAATAATGTCATGAATAGTGTTGTTTTTTGAGGAGTTTTAAAATTGTGCATTACTATTTTTCTGTCGAGTGTATTAGTGAGTCATTTCTAAACCTTGTGAAATAGGCTAAGGAGGTGACTACACCAGCACACTGGAAGACATCTCTCCAGGACCTCCTTTCCTGCCTGCTCACCTGGTAGATGTCTCCTAACTTTCCCAAGCAGGTGAGTCTCCATACAACTTCAGATCTTTAGGGATGAAGCAGCCCTGTCTTTATCTATCAGTTATAGAGCTTAATAATACTGCCCTTACATAAATATTTCCAGGAGAGATTCCATTAAAACCCAAAATCTGTTCTCTGAATTTACACAGTGGTATTAGAGGCTAGAGAACCATTGGCTGTCTTGATAGCTTCCTTGTCTATTAACTCCTTTTTTTTTTTTTCCAATTCGGGTAAAGAACTTCTTTATGAATGTGGGAAAAAACTGAAAACAACATATCCATTGTCTTTTTTTTTTTTTTAACCCTTTGATACTCGGGGTCCTCCAGAGCACAAGTTTGGGGAGGGGAAGCAAGGAGAGGGTACTTCTTTCCTGAGATCAGAATTTCTCAACCTCAGCACTATTGACCTTTGTAGACAGACAAGTCCTTGCTGTTAGGAGCTTTCCTGTGCATTGTAGGATGTCTAGCATCCCTCCTAGTTCTGACAATCAAAAATCTCTCCAGACAAAATTGCCAAGGGTCCCCCACTAGCCAAGATCTTCCCTATATGAAAACTACTGTCCTAGTTGAAAGGAGACCAGTTTATGCAGAACTTGTTGCTATAGTAGCTTAATAGTAACTTCCATTTTTTTTTGACACAGTTGTGATTCTGTTCTTTGTAACCAAAGGGTTTTACAACCTGCATCCCAACTTGTTACAAAGTGCCATCTTCCAGAACATTTTGTAGGGAGTAGATGTCTTTTCCGACTCAAACCATCTTTCCTTCTCCACTCCTCTTTTACTCACACCCACATAATCTGCTCCATTTAGAAGATTTCAGCATCCCTTGTGCCCATATGGGTTGGGTCATTGATGACATATCCAACTGTTGGAGAATTTCAAATGGCAGTGGAATAAAGACTTTGTGCTCTAGAATTTCTATGCTGTGCACAATTCAATCAACAGAGGGGATGAGAAATACTTGTTTATGCCTTGACCCAGTCGTAAGTCAATACTGATCCCTCTAATGTACCATATTTTGCCCAATAGCCCTTGTTTATTCAGTGATCTTGTTTCTATCTAGAATATACAGCTCTACTCTTTCCAGTCTTTATCCTCCTTCAAGTGTTGAATGGGGAAGAAATTCTCAAACTTCTCAACCTCCTTTTACATTGGAGACAATTTAATTTATTGTTTATACCTTGCCTCATTCCAAAAAAGGTTTTGAGGAGAATGAAGACAGAGGATGGCATGGGTCAGTGGGAGAGCAACTGGAAATGACATTCCCCAATTCAACACTGTTTTCTGAAACAATGTCAAGCCCTTACAAGGATGGGAAAATAACCAAGTCACATACCGTGAAAGTCAAGGATTCTCTCTTAGGGAATAAGTGTCCTCAAGCTACTGTCCTTCCAGTACATTTGTGAGCTTAACAGTTTGGAATGTCAACAAGCAGGGTGACTGAGGGCAGAGGGCTGCAAGAGGTCCCACAGCCCACTCATTGATCAATGCAAGGAAAGAAGTCAAAGCTGGAAGCTCTTTGGAAAGAGTGTGCAAACTAACCACTTTGAGTCAACATGTAAGAGAGATTTATCTGCCCCAGACATGCACAAGCTACAACTAAGAATCCTGAGAAAGCAGATATCCTGAATACAATCCTCTATAGGGAATGCAGCTGAAAATCTGTTCAATAAATGTTGACACCCTGCATTGTCTGTCTTTCAACATCCTTCACTAACTAACCTTCCAAATACTCAGTTCAACTAGGGAGATATTCAGTTCAACCATTTTATTTACAATAGTTTTCAAGACCAAATCTGGGCTCGAATGTTTCTATGCTGACTCATAATTTTTAAAAAGAGAGAAAGAGAAAGAAAAGGAGTCAAGGAACAGTATGTAATAAGTCCAGTTGAGGTTTTGTGTCTTCTATAGTCTTTCAGAAGAGGAAGTGGAAGTTTGAAAGCCAGCCTCTAAGTGGAAGTTCAATTATCTGGGAAGGTTTCAAGCTCCACAGACCATATGTATAATCAGAAGACCTTGCCACAAGTTGCTTAGAATACCCTCAGTTATTAGCATATTTAAAAAGGACCTAAAAGAGCAGACTCATCACGGGCACTCACTCTGCAGAGTCAGTCATTATTTCATCTGGAGGAGCAGAGAACTTTGAGTAGTCTGTGTTGCTGTGGCCCAAGCACCTTGACCAGAAACAGAGCTGGAAGCACACTTGGGTAGATCAAAGACATGGCAGTGAGGAAAGCAACATGGCAGAGGAAAGCAGCTTGGCTAGTGCAGAGCTGCTGCTGCTGCTGCTGCTGAGTCACTTCAGTCGTGCCGACTCTGTGCGGCCCCATAGATGGCAACCCGCCAGGCTCCCCAGTCCCTGGGATTCTCCAGGCAAGAACACTGGAGTGGGTTGCCATCTCCTTCTCCAATGCATGAAAGTGAAAAGTGAAAGTGAAGTCGCTCAGTCGTGTCTGACTCTTAGCGACCCTATGGACTGCAGCCTACCAGGCTCCTCCGTCCATGGGATTTTCCAGGCAAGAGTACTGGAGTGAGTTGCCATTGCCTTCTCCAGCGCTGTGCAAAAGAAGTATAATGAAAGCCATAAACATAACTTTAAATTTGCTAGTAGCCACATTAGAAAAAGTAAAAAGAAACAGGGAAAATGAATTTTCATGACATATTTTCTTTAACCAAATATATCCAAAATATTATCATTTCAGCACATAACAATATTGAAATATTTAATAAAATAGTTTACATTCTTTTACTCATACTATCTTGGAAATCTGATGTATATATTATACCACATATCATTCACAGTACGTGTGTTTATTGGTACATCAGTTCAAATCAAAATGAACCACATACAAGTTCTAATTTTTCAGTATCCTAGGGCATCAGGACATACCATAGTCTATTTAAAAAGTGATTTCATCAATATGATTTGGAAGATAAGTACAGTTGCCCATTGTAACAGTAGGAGAATTGGATCCTATCTCTGTGGCCAACAAGTTGTGTGACCTTCAAGTCACACTTTTTCCTCATCTGCCAATTGATCTCCCAAGTACTCTTTCACTCTCAGATTCCCAAGTTCTCTGGGATTGTGAAAGACACTGGTGGTGGTTCTAAAGATATATACATGTGGTTTTTAATACTTGTCCCCATAAGAGAGGAAGCCTAACTCTCCGCCCTTTCAATATGTGTTGGATTTAGTGATACGCTCCTGGTGAATAGATTATGGCAGAAGTTAGAGGATGTCACTTCTGATATTAGATTGTAAAGACATTGTGGCTTTTTTGTTAGATTCTCTTTCTTTTTCTCATTACGTGCTCTGAGGAAAGTCGGCTGCCACGCCATCCTGCACTGTGGGGGACAGGCCTGCCAATATCCAGGTGAGTGAGCTTGGAAACAGATCAGCCTCCAGTCAAGCCGGAGGTGAATGCAAACAAGAGGACAGCTTGATTATGACCTCACAAGTGATCCAGAACCATAAGCACCCAGTTAGGCTACTCTTGGATTTCTGACCTACAAAAATGTGTTGTTTTAAGTTGCTAAATTTGGATAAATTTGTTACACAGGCAGAGCTAGCTAATACAGTACTCTTAGAATATGAACAAAAAAAAAAAAAAAAAAGGAAAGACAAACTAAACACCAAGTTGACTGCAAGTAGGACTGAAAACGCCGTGCTTCCCATCAGGCATGGGGTCTTTCAGGCAGCAGCAATGCAAGACAGACCCATCAGTTTTGATAATATGTAACATTAACTGAGCTTTTCAGTGTATTGACACTATTCTAAATGCTTCATGTGTCTTAACTCATCTAATGCTTACCATGACTGATAAGGTGGGCAGTACTAATATCTCCATTGCACAAATGAAAATACAAACAAGGAGAGGTTAATTAATTTGCCCAGGATTATACAGGCTGTAAAAGACAAAATTAAGGAAGGAAATGGCAACCCACTTCAGTGTTCTTGCCTGGAGAATCCCAGGGACGGGGGAGCCTGGTGGGCTGCCATCTTTGGGGTAGTACAGAGTCGGACACGACTGAAGCGACTTAGCAGCAGCAAAAGACAAAATTATGATCTGAACATCGATTTTCTACATTTCTGCTATAACGCCTCATACATGTAATGCAGTGGATGCTCTCCTCAGAAACTGGTTNGCCATCTTTGGGGTAGTACAGAGTCGGACACGACTGAAGCGACTTAGCAGCAGCAAAAGACAAAATTATGATCTGAACATCGATTTTCTACATTTCTGCTATAACGCCTCATACATGTAATGCAGTGGATGCTCTCCTCAGAAACTGGTTGACAGAAGAGATGCACAGGTACACAGTGAAAAGTCCTAAAATAATGTCCTCCCCAGGAACAGTGTGCAGATTCCTGAGCTAAATCATCTGTACTTAAGTGATTTTGGTTATTAGCAGCCACAATTACACATTTGGGGTACTCTGAGAGGGGAAGACTGATGAGAGCAATGGCCCAAATTCTCTTAAAAATAAAAAAATTTAAATTAAAACCTTATAATACTATAAATGATAATGTAGCAATTAGTTAAGGAAGACTGAAGTTATCTGAATTTGGGAGAATTGTTATTTAGAGAATCACCTTTTCATGTAGCAACAATGGGGAGCTGAGATGTTTTAAATGCATTACAAACAAGGGACAGTGAGGGGAGTGCTCTTTTAATTGGAAACACAAAAGTGATATTAAACCAGCAGATGGACTCTGAAGTTTGAGGTTAGTGAGAATTTCCTATCAGGGAAGGCTATGAAATTTGAGCCTGTGGCGTTTCCTTCCCCAGAATTTCCCCTCTACAGTTTTTAGACTATGACCTAAAACTCTTAGAAAGAAAGAGGGCAAAGATGAACTCTATCAAAAAGGCATGGCTCTGATAGAAGCATGACTTTGGGGTCAGAGCAGATTTGAAGCCTTTGAACTCATCTGTGAGTTTCATAAACTCAGTTAGATAACCACTGCATACACTCTAAATTCCTCAACTCTGAAATGAGGATTTGCAGCAATATCTGTGTGTTATAGATGTTATTTATGATTGATACTTCCAACTGAGCTAAGCCAATTTGATCTTTCACAATTACCAATTCCTTCTTTATTAACATAGGTAGCTTTCAATAATTAGAAATAAATGAGGCCATATCCCCCTAAGTTCCCTGCCAATTACTATATAACAATAAGAGTAATTCTCAGGGAGAAATTTGCCCCTTGTACAAATACCTATTTGTAAGGAGATTCCAAATGCTAGGAATTATTGACTTAGTTCTTTGCTCTTCTAGATATGTCTACAGAGCCTTAGGCAGGAGGTTCACTTGAAACAGATGAAAAAGTATTCCAGTGGCAGAATTCCAGACCAAGTCAGACAAACAAAAACCTTCTATAGAAAGCTAGAGTGAGGACCATTTCATTTTCCTAAGTTGAGGATGTTATTCAAATGTTTCGGACTTGGACACTTATCTACCTTCTTTGCACAAGAGGGTACTCCTGCAGTGTATCTTCCCATAATCCACATAACTTGAACTACCCCAAGTCCACTAATGGGGAACTACTTCTGATACCTCTTATGCTAATTTACCTGGCTTCTGAAGTTCACCCAAAACAAAGAGAGCTTCAGAGCGTATAGGAGGGCTTCTGAAGTATAGTGATGTGCTAGTAAACAGGAACTCAAAATGGAGCATCTGCTGATCTGCACTGAATAAATACTGCCACCACACTGATTCAAGTCATTAACATGATACCCGTGAACACTAAGTGAGAAAGAGATGCATACAACCACTCTCATCAGCTGGTTCAAGCCAGCTCCAGGACACCACTGAGCATGGTCTTATGATCTGAGTTTATCAGATGCTGACTACCCTTAAAAAAACATCCAATGTTAACAAATAGTTTTGTGTTAGTCATCTCATGTTGTATAAAAAGTTACTCTAAAACTTAGCAGCTTAACAACAAATACATCTGTTAACTCAGTTTTGTGGCTCAGGAATCTTGGTAACACAGCTGGTATTCCTTTGCTTCAAGATCTCTTAAAAAGACATGATCTATTAAAATAAATAAACTAAGTAAAAACTAAATAAATAAAATATGTGATCTAGGTGTTGGCCTTATTCATGGTCTTATTGGAAGACTTGACTGGGGAAGGAGCCACTTCTACGCTCAGTATAGAGGGTGTGGTCTCAATTACTGCCAGCAGTTAGAGATAGGCTGCCCATCGTTTCCTGCCAGGCAGATCTCTCCTGCTTCCTCAGCACAGCCAGCATGGACAAAAAGCCAATGAGAGACAGTGCCAGCAATAACAAGAGAGAGAGTGAAAGCAAGCTGGAGGTCACAGTGTTTTATAATCTAATTTCAAAAGTTACTTCCATCACGTTTCCATATTCCATTTGTTGGAAGCAAGTCACTCAGTTCAGCCCACCTTGAAAGATAGGGTTTTACACGAAGATGTGAATATCAGGAAGTGAAAATCATTGGGAACATTTAAAAAACAATATACCACAAACTTCTAGAGAATAGTCAAAAATTAACTTCTAAAAATATGTCACATTGTGCATGCTGAAAGTATTTCAATTTAGATTATAAGCAATATAAACTAAGGCAATGCAAGTTGACTAAAAAGCCCAGTAAATGTTCAATAACTCTTACTCCTCTTTCTTGTCTCTATGGAATGGGAGCAGTGAAAAGACACAGTTAGAGATTGCAACCTGGTATCTCAAGAGCTCCAATTTAGCCAATAAAATGTTGAAATCTTTCAAAGTTCTTTAAGACACTTGCCTTCTTCTCTTCACCGCAGACTTCATCATCCCCTGTTGCCTTATATACAATAGGTTCCCATTCCCACTCTGGTCCCTGTATGATTTGTATCAAGGGCCCTTTGACACTGGTGATTGTAATTTGCAGATAAACCTCTTTTGAACACTATTTTTTAATATCTTCCCTTTCACTAAGCCTACGTGTCATTCAACAAATACTTGTCAAGTACTTCTTGTGTTTTAGAAACAGTACTAGGCAAGCCATAATACATATAGCTAGGTAAAATTTAGCTCCTTGACTCAACCAAATGAACTATCTATTTTATTTTCACACTTAAACTCAGGTATTCCAAAGATGGTCAATCTAGTGGGAGAAGCAACAGCAAACGGCTGGGGAAATTCTGGAAATAAAAACTTATTCATTCCTTGAGCAAAGGAATCCTCATCACATCACACTGAAGCTATATAAGATGGCCCAGGAAGACCTCCAAAACACATAGACAAGATCATAGACAAGAACAGTGGTTCTACAAATGTAGTCCCCCAAACCAGCAGCTTAGCCACACCTGGAAACAGAAATGCAAGCTCTCGGGCACTACCACCAAGCTTCTGAATCGGAAATCTGGGAGTGTGTCTCAGCAATTTGTACTTTATTAAGCTTACCAAGAGATTCTGATGTGTCCTCTAGTTTGAGAATCACTGCAAAAGAGCATGTCAGAGCTTATGGATCAATCATATGCTCAATTCACTGACTATACAGATGAGGAAATAGAAGTGCCAAAAAGTGACACAACTGGTTAATTTCACTTGCTAATGAGCAGCTGTCTCCCTCAAGCACAAGCATCTTGAGTTCTGAGATTTCAAGCAGGCCAGGGGCTGGGCTCCCTGTGAGCCTTGGGCTCCCGCCTAAACCCATTCCTTGGCTCCGAGTGTAACCAGCACCTCTGTCCAGTCATGCACGGCACGTCCTGCCAGGTCTGCAGGTGTGGTCCCTGTACTCAGAGGTGTGCCATTGGAAGAATTAAACAATTACCAACTCTTGCTGGCCTTTCTGCTCTTTAATGCCACATACCTGCCCCATTACCTGCAAAGGTGAGCTCAGACAGAGGCTGTGATCACACACCTCTCTGAACACTCGCCAGTGCTCAGGGGCCCAGGACCGGGCTGCCAGGGCTGCTACCTTGCTTATACAATTAACTATTGGACAATAAACCTGAACCTCCCCAACATACATCCCTGGAATACAGGATCGTGGTGAAAGGCACAGAATTCCTGGTGTATTTCAAATGTAACTTTCTGAATCACCATTAGAATGATCATACTTCTCAAAGGCACATTACATGAGTTAGTAAATAGGTTGTGAATAAAATAACAACAGGAAGCAGTATTTATCAGAGCCAAAGTTACTTTATTAAGTAAGAAGAGGGACAGAGGTTTTTAGCTTCATCCTTCCATATACCTGGAGGCTGGGAGAAAAACATGAGAAGGAAGAATTTTAGAATTTTTCCAAAGTTATTATTTCTATGAATGAGACTAGCAAACAATAATAAAACTATACAGCCCATGTCCTTATCTAGGCTACTAGATACCTTTTAATTTCCTTTTTAAAATTGAATCCTCATGTCAATTTCCAAACATATAGGATGAAGGATAGAGGGAGGTGAGAAATGGGTTATTCTGGGTATAAAGCTACATGTTTACAAGCAAATGAAGAATTTTGGTGACATTTGGTAGGAATGATCTTTGAATTCACAAGTACCCATTGCAAACTGAAGATCTGTTTTGAACAGCATTTCTCAATGGTCTTGAACCTCAAAAGCATCTGTGGTACATATACACAATGGAGTATTACTCAGCCATTAAAAAGAATACATTTGAATCAGTTCTAATGAGGTGGATGAAACTGGAGCCTATTATACAGAGTGAAGTAAGCCAGAAAGAAAAACACCAATACAGTATACTAACACATATATATGGAATTTAGAAAGATGGTAATGATAACCCTGTATACGAGATAGCAAAAGAGACACAGATATATAGAACAGTCTTTTGGACTCTGTGGGAGAGGGAGAGGGTAGGATGATTTTGGAGAATGGCATTGAAATCTGTATAATATTATATATGAAACGAATCACCAGTCCAGGTTCGATGCATGATACTGGATGCTTGGGGCTGGTACACTGGGATGACCCAGAGGGATGGTACAGGGAGGGAGCAGGGAGGGGGGTTCAGGATGGGGAATACGTGTATACCTGTGGCAGATTCATGTTGATGTATGGCAAAACCAATACAATATTGTAAAGTAATTAACCTCCAATAAAATAAATAAATTTATATTAAAAAACAAAACAAAAAGAAGACAAAACCATAAATAAATAAAATGCAAATGTCCCTCATCAGAATATGGGGATGAGGGGTCTGACATACAGTGCCATGTAGTCTCAGCACACCCCCATCAACTCCCTTCTAATTCCAACAAGGATTCAAAACTGTTTTGATAATAATTCATAGAAATTCTAAAAATCCACAATATTGGATTCTGTTCCCAAAACAAAGAAGCCAAATCTTAAACACCTCTGAATTCTTCCACCCTAAAGCAGAGACCTAGAAAACTGCTATGTCTAGCCTGAAGACATGCTTTATACTACAGTGCTGTATATGTAGAGCTTAGCTCATTTTTAAAGTAAGATTTGAATTAGCTACTGCAGTAGCAGACTATATTTTTCAAAGATGACTGCAATACTACTTATCGGCCACATGCTTTTCTAGAATATAAACTTATCAGTACTCCCATCAAAAGGCAGAACCTTGAATCTGGTGAATCTTTTGACTGCTTTGACCAATATAGCTGTCTAGAGTGATACCTCATGACTTCCAAGGCTGGGTCATAAAATGCCACGCAGCTTTATCCATGTTTGTAGGAATACTGGCTCTCAAAGTTCTACCACAGAAGAAGTCTTACTACTCAGAGGCTACAGATGGGAGGAAGTCAGGCCTCATGGAGAATAGTAGGTAACTGATCCAAGTGACAGTTCTGCTCAATGAGTCTTCCCAGCCCAGGAACTAGATGTGTAAGTAAATGTGCCTTTAGATGATTCCAGCTTCCAGCCTTTGAGTCTTCCCAGATGAGGCTTCAGACATGGTGGAGCCGAAACAAGACATGCCCACTTTGTCTGTGAATTCCAAGCCAAAGCATCCATGAGAATAATAAAATGGTTGTTTGTAAGTGGATAAACTTTAAGTTAATTTGTAATGCAGAAATAGTAATTGGAACAGTTTCTAACACATATTCATAAAGAGACTTCCCATAGCAATTCAGAGTTTCTTGAAACATTGAAGGAAATGGAGGATGGACACGGGGTGTGGCCAAAGCAAGGAAGTAGGCAGCAGGCTTAGCTGCTCATAGACGGGAAGCATGTGTTCAGTGGACATGTGTCTGCAGTTTGCAGTCACCGTCCCTGACACTGTGAACTGAGTTTGGATGGCATGACTTCTTATACTTATCCTGTTGTTTTTCTTATGTAGCTGAACTGTGGACTTCAAATTGGGTAAGTAAGCCAGCAAGGGCCCTGAATCTTTCATATCAGCACCTTCTTTCCTGGTTACTGTATGTGCTTTTGTTTTGCAACCCCTGCCCTGGAATATAGAATGGAAGCACATAATAAATATTTGTTGAATTTCGAAATCAGTCCTTGCTGATTTTTTTATTTATCTCTGGATTCTGCTGATAAAATTTTCTTTCCCCATAAGTTTAATGGCACTTAGGACATCTTTTCTCTTCCTTCTTTTCTTTCTTTCCTTCCATCTTCCCTCCCTCTCCCTACCTTCTTCATTCCCTTCCTTTTCAAATTTCACATCTTATACCTCTGTCCCCTGGTCTGATAGGAAGAATCCACCTTGCCAGTCCTGGATTGGGGAATTTGAAGCTAACGATCTATCTTCTCCTAAAGACTGGGTTGACCCCTGCATGTCCCCAGGTCTGCAACCAGCCTCTGAGGTCACTTATTCAGCCATCTTTTTTGACAATATTGAAAACACATCTGCACAGGCTGGGATAAGATACTCACACCTAAGACAACTGAAGAATGTAATTTCTTCATACAGGGCCTGAGAAGGGTGCACACACTTCATATTAAAACCAGTGATCCTGTGTTATAAGCTGTTGGCCCAGCACAGTGCAAAGTCATTTATTCATCTTCACAAAATCTTACAAAGTAGGGATCTCTCCCAATTTAGTATCGGTATCTTTACTTTCCAGATGAAGGAAAAGATCAATTGCTGTATAATACAAATAACTACTACTATTTTAAACATAAATATATTTTAAAATACATAACATAAATAAAATAAACATAAATATTGTTATTAAAGTAATACTATATTATTAAAAGTATTAATATTGCTTAATAATTATAGATTATACTTACTATGAGTTATAATTTTAACAATACTACTTAATTTGTTTCAATGAATTAATTATAATTCATTGGAAATGATGTTCACTGTAACTAATAATAAAAATACTGTATCCTTCTATGTACTTAACCGTGAATTATGCATTGTACTTTCATCTTCTCATGTAATCTTTATACAGTCCTCTAAGATGGATACTGTTATTATTGCTGTTTGGTGGGTAAAGTGATCAGGGGGTGAAGAACATACTGAAGGTCCTACAGTTCAGTGCATTTCAGTTGCTTAGGTATGTCCGACTCTTTGCGACTCCATGGACTCCAGCACACCAGGCTTCCCTGTCTATCACCAACTCCCGGAGTTTGCTCAAACTCATGTTCATTGAATCAGTGACGCCATCCAACCTTCTCATCTTCTGTCACCCCGTCTCCTTCTGCCTTCAATATTTCTCACCAAAGAGTCATTTCTTTCCATCATGTGGCCAAAGTATTGGAGCTTCAGCTTCAACATCAATCCTTCCAACGAGTATTCAGGATAATTTCCTTTAGGATGGACTGGTTTANTGTCACCCCGTCTCCTTCTGCCTTCAATATTTCTCACCAAAGAGTCATTTCTTTCCATCATGTGGCCAAAGTATTGGAGCTTCAGCTTCAACATCAATCCTTCCAACGAGTATTCAGGATAATTTCCTTTAGGATGGACTGGTTTAATCTCCTTGCAGTCCAAGGGACTCTCAAGAGTCTTCTCCAACAGCACAGTTCAAAAGCATCAACTCTTCAGTGCTTAGCTTTCTTTCTAGTCCAACTCTCACATCCATACACGACTACTGGAAAAACCATAGCTTTGACTAGACAGACACTTTGTTGGCAAAGTAATGTCTCTGCTTTACCATAGTAAGGAGCCAACTCTGTCCTTGGAGGACTGAAATTTGAATCCAGGTTTCTTTGACAGAAAGTCCATGTTCTTTCCTTTCTATCAAGGCCCTTGGTCTTTACTGTGCACTTATGTTAGCACCCCTCTAAACCTATATTCTGGAGAAGGCAATGGCAACCCACTCCAGTACTCTTGCCTGGAAAATCCCATGGACGTAGGAGCCTGGTAGGCTGCAGTCCATGGGGTCGCTAAGAGTCGAGCATGACTGAGCATCTTCACTTTCACTTTTTACTTTCATGCATTGGAGAAGGAAATGGCAATCCACTCCCGTGTTCTTGCCTGGAGAATCCCAGGGACAGAGGAACCTAGTGGGCTGCCATCTATGGGGTTGCACAGAGTCGGACATGACTGAAGTGACTTAGCAGTAGCAGCAGTAGCAAACCTATATTCTTGACTAATTGGAATCCTGAAACCTTCCAAGTCAGCGAAGGGTGGGCAATTTCAATGTCCCAGGAATGAGGGGCCATTGGAGCCATTTCTTTAGACCAGCATCTTGCAGACATCTCTCACTCTTCCCCGTGTCTTCTGAAACTTGAGTCAGCAACTGAGCAAAGCCACAAAGACAGTTCCAGGAGGTGTGGTGTGACCAGGAATAAACACAGGCAGGGAACATTTGAACCAAAAGGCACTGAAACTTGACAACCAGGACATGCCAGGACATGCCAGCTCATGGCTCATAAAGGTTGCAACTTTTGTTGTGAACATTCAGTCACTTGGTTAAAATACTACTACTAATAATACCACCTGCTGGCACTATTGGGGTTCTCCAGCATTTGAGGGGACAGCACAGTCAAATTCCACTGAAAGGAACATGAAACCACAGGCATACAGACATTTTTTGCCTTTGAAGGGAGCAGATGCAAGGTAGGGTTAAGGGATGGAATTTCCCTGGCTCCTTCCATGACGCCAAGACCAAGGTTAGAAATGAACTGAACCACCTTGTAAAAAGCATTATATATAAAGTCATCTGTTTACCTCAGCCACTGCTGTCACAGCCCCATGTTCCTATCAAGGGCTTAAAGCAAATACTGTGAGCGGCTGAAGAACAACACCGTTTCTGATTCTCTCCTAAGACCTGATTCACTTGTAAAATGGGCTTATGAACTTAAAATTATGAGAGGGGAGGATGGAGGGGAAAGACAAGAACCCCTTTATTTAGCATATTATTCACAATGAAAATTGGCACAGAAGTCAACCACATACATTAACATAGCTTGGGAGAGTTTAAACCTTATGAACACATTTCTGTGGAAAAATGCGAATATGGAAAATCCCCTCTCTTATTTTGCCCTTTCCAAAAAAGCAAAGAGTTCTGGGCTCCATGTGTATTCGTAACCTCACTTAAAAACCAAGAAATTAATTGCCAAGTGAGCTGGGGGAGCCTGAGCTGAAGGGAGCTGAGGGTCTGCTGCCTTGTAAACCAGAGTAGGGGAAGGGAGGAGGCCTGGGACTACCTTGCAAGTCAGACTTCCACTGATTGCAGAGGGGATGCCCAAGGAGACCCTCAGAGTTTCTCTGCTGATGGGGGTGTCTGGTGGGGAAAATGCATTATAATTAGAGAGGGAGAGAGATCTGTTTCTAATCTTGCTCAAAATACAGCAATTTAAAGGGAAGTTATAGTTAGAGAACTGTACACAGCAGTACCCAGGAGTCTGGCATGGTGAGCTTGTCACTGGGTTTTATTCATTCGGTGCTTTCTTAAGGACTCCGCAAGTACTTTGAAACACACATACTCCTCCTCCTCAAAATTGCCTCTAAGATAGTTAGAGGCATCTGCTGAATAGTTCTTCTTGTTTTAGTTATTTTTAAGGCTCTACTAGATGTCAGATTCCCTGGAGAATAAGGAATTTAGCAATTCATTCACAAACAGGGGAAACAATTTACAGATAAATAGGCTAAGAAAAATTTCCACCACTGCATAGCACTATCTACCAATGTATCTCTCAGTCCTCCTCCCACCCACCCATCCATCCATCCCCTCCACCTGTCCATCCACCCATCCATCCACCCACCCATCCATCCATCCACCCATCCGTGCACCCATCCATTCACCCGTCCATCCATCCATCCATCCATCCATCCATCCCTCCACCCACCCATCCATCCATCCTCCCATGCATGGAAAGAATAATGTATTGAGACTTCACAGGGCACTTGCCTATGCATATGCAAAGTTCTGAAGAAGCCCTAGAGAGAAACTTACAATTTCTGAAAAATCCTCACTGCTTAGCCTGGAGAGCAGAGCAATACAGGTACTGGTGAGGAGACAGAGCCCGCAAAGGCTGAAAAGTAGGAAAGAGACAATTTATGAACCAAGTGAAATGCTAAGTGAATATATTAAGTAACTCCGTTGCTAGAAGTATTCAAATACGGAAATATAAGAGTCAGGAAACAATTGATACTTCTTAGGAAACACNAGAAAGACGAGAACTGGAGTGGGCTGACTCTGATGACAGGTGAACGCTTTAAAAAATATTTAGCTTAGTAACCCGAGGGCCAAAGAACATCCATGGTTGCAAAAAAAAAATGCCCTTTAATGCTTAAAGGCACAGGATTGATAGAGCTATAAATCAGAAACAGAATGATTCTGCAAATTACAGAATTACCAAATAAAAACAATTCAAATTCTAGACAGATCTCTTAAGTAAAAGTTAGGGCAGTGATTGTGAAATGGTAGGACTCTGAGACCTGAAATGGGGTCAGTTTGGTGTTTTATCAACCTGAGAATCCTGACCTCAAAGCACTCAAGAGAGAGGAGGACCCCTTCTCCCCAATATGAGGCTGATCTTTGCTTGACAGAAGCCCCTTCCACAATACTACCCGGAAATAAACCTCCAACTAAATTAAATTTTCCCAGGGGAACAAGCAACAAATCTAAACAAACAGGAGCCAGCCTTCATTCCAAAAAAACTAGACGCACTCTAGTTAAAAAATAACTCATCTTATTGTGCTTTGTTTTATTGCACTTTGCAGATACTGGGCTTCTTACAAGTGGAAGTTTTGTGGCAACTCTAAGTCAGCCAAGTCTATTGGTGCCATTTTTCCAACTTAATGTCTCTGTCGCATTGCGGTAATTCTCAAAATATTGCAAACTCTCTACCAGCAAGCAGATTATGACTTGTTAAAGGCTCAGGTGATATTTAACATTTCTTTAGCAATAAAGTATTTTTATTTGTTATGTTTGTTGTTTCTTAGACATAATGCTATTGCACACTTAACAGACTACACTATACTGTAAATATAACTTTTATAGGCACTGGGGAAACCAAAAAACTCATGTGGTTCACTTTATTGCAATGGTTTGGTACATAACCCATAATACCTATACATATGCCTATGTAGACTTTTGGAAAACTTTTTAAGAGTTCTAAAGACCAAAATATAACTTTAGATGAAACTTCAGTTATCAAAAGGAATACACTAACTGAAGATTCATTGTAATATCTCAAGAAACTAGACATGATTATAACGATTTGCTCAGTTAACTGACTGAAACCTGGACCCAATGACAGCCTATGTTAAAAACAGTTGGAACTCCTGCTGATCAAGAGCAGATGTGAACTAACAAATTAAACACCAAAAACAACACAGCGACAGAAACTATCTGAAGTGAGGCACAAAGAGGGGAGAAAAAGCTGATGAACAGAGCCTCAAGTGGTTTCGTTGCACGCGTGCAACTGAGGGGCACTGCGCAGTCATTCTGAATGATAATGTTCCAAACCGGACAAATTCCAGAACCCTAAGCTCCAAGAACACTAACAAGAATAAACCTAAAGAAAACTCTATTACCCTCAAGGAACAACACAATCAAACTCAATTTAATATAGTGAAAGATAAAATGAAAATCTTAAAAAGAGCCAGGAAAAAAAAAAAAAAAACAGGACACATTACATAGAAAAGTAGAATATTCACAGATTTATTACGAGAAATAATGGAGGTTGAAAGACAAAGGAAAGACATATTTAAAGCACTGAAAGGAAAAACAAAGACAATACAAGATTGTCAATCTAGAATTGTATCTCCAGCAAAAATATCCTTAGAAAATGAAGGTAAAAAAATACTTCAGTGAACAAGCAAAAGTTGAATAAATTCCAAGCCAGATCCTTTGACAATATTAGGCACTGCAAATATCTTCTCTTTCATCTGTCTGTCACTGAAAGAAAACTCTTTTTTTTCCTACAAAGTTATCATTTTTTCACCTGTTTTAAGTCTTAGTAGCTTTAAGATGCCATTCCCTGTCCCGAGGGAAAGAGTGTCTTCAACATTGTCTTCCATTAATTTTCTAACTTTTCCTTTCACACTTAAATCTCTAATTATCTATAATTCATCCCATGTGTGGTGTTATATTGTTTTTTTTCCATACAGTTGTCACTCTTGAGCAACATGACTTTCTCTGATGATTTATGATGACACCCTTAAGTTCCTAAACATTTATAGTTAACTTTCTGCTCTCTAATTTGTCCCCCTCAGTCTATTTCTATGTTCTCACATTCGTACTAGTTTTTATTACTATAGTTTTGAAACAGAATCTTAACTTCTGATAAGGCAAGCCCCCACCAAAGCAAATCTTTAAGACTGATTTAGCTATTCAGACTTTATCCCACCTGTCATATAAATTTTAGATCTAGGTTATGGAGTTTGTCAGACAAACCAACTGGAATTTTGATGGCAATTTAATCAAACTTACAGATTAAAATGGGAATCTGCCTGACAATGAAGGAGATGTTAAGAGATGTGGATTTGATCCCTGAGTGGGGAATAATATCCCCTGGACTAGAAAATGGCAACCCACTCCAGTATTCTTGCCTGGGAAATTCCAGGGACAGAGAAGCCTAGTGGGCTACATTACAGTCCATGGGGTTGCAAATAGTCAGATTTGACTGTGCAACTGAGAACACATTTCTGGCTCCTTAGTCAAGTTCTCTCCTTAAAGATCTTATGTGTTCTTAGGTTCATTCCTAGAGACTAGTTTGTTCCCATTATTGTATACAATATTTATCTTTGATTACCTTCAGTTCAGTTGCTCAGTCGTGTCCGACTCTTTGCGACCCCATGAACTGCAGCATGTCAGGCCTCCCTATCCATCACCAACTCCCAGAGTTCATTCAAACTCATGTCCATCAAGTTGGTGATGCCATCCAGCCTACTGATTGCTTATTGCTAATGTACTAAATACTACTAATTCTGTAGGTTGATTTTAAAAGCAGTAACCCTGCTAAACTCTTACTAGTTCCAACAATTTCTCTCTTGATTCTAATGGTTATTCTAGATAAGTAATAGTTCTGCAAATAATGAGTTTTCTTGCTTTCCTTCTTGTCCTTATACTTTTTATTTTTCCCTCTGTAGTGTCAGTCAGGACCTCGTGTTGAATACCAACAGTGATACAAGGGCATCCTTATCTTGCTACTGATCTTAAATGTCTTTATTATTATTTGCTGTAGGTTTTTGGTAATGACCATTATCTAGTTATCTTGTGTTCAAAGCTTGTTAAGATTGTTTATCAAAACAAACAAACAAAAAGATTGTTTATCATATATCGGTGCTGGATCTTATCAAATGATTTTATGGTATAGAAATAAATGATGACTTTTCTCCTTCAGCCAGATGTTGAACCATATTTACATTCTTAAACTCTATGGATCAAGATTCTTTCAACACATTGTTGGATTTGATGAGCCAGTATTCTATGTAGGATTTTCTTGTTTACACTAGATGTATAACTTTCTCATATTGACCTCAACTAGTTTTGAAATCAAGACTTTACTAACTTTATAAAATGAGCTTGGCATCTTTTTTTTTTCCCTATTCCGAGAAAAACGTTTAAAAAAAAATTTTCATTTAAAAATTCATTGCAACTCAGTAAGATTATCCTCATACAGGGTTTTTCTGAAAGGGGAGGTTTTGCCATTGTTTATTAAATATTTATTAGTCAGCTCAAGCTATCTATTTCTTCTGATACCAACCTTCATAGCTTGTAGTTTTCTAAGAATTTATACATTTCCTCCAGGCTTTCAAATTTATAAACCGATAGCAATTCATAAAATCATTTTTTAAACATCTCACGTTTGTAGCCGTTTCCCATTTATCACTTATTTTATCTGCATCTTTTTAAAATCAGAGGTCTGTTTAGCTTATTTACCTTCAAAACATCTTCTTTCAGTTTGGCCGATCTTTCTTTTGTTCCTAATTTCACTGATTTCTGCTCTCAACTGTGGGCTGTGTTTTTTTTTTTGGTGGTGGTGAGGGGGGTACTCTTGAAATGAACTTGGTAAAAGCACTAAGGCAAGCTTCCTTCAACATTTAGATAAGTCACCCTGCCACTCTATCTCAGATCTGGTTTCACTACATAGACTTCAACACAGAAACTATACAATATAAACATTATTCTCTCGCATCCACAATACAAAAGAAACTAGACAAATCTTATCAACCATAACTACACATGAATGTCTCCATGTTGAAGGCAAATAAATAAGGTAATGTGGTTGTTCCCCCAAAATATGTAAGGCTACCACTATGTACCTGAACCAAGGCACTTTCTCTGCACAGCTACTTGGACAATTACTGGTACAGCTTGATAAAATTAGCAGCTAGAAATGAAATCTCCAGTTGCTTTACCAGCTGCCATTCAAAACTTGTGGTTATTAATAGGAGGGAAAAAAATCTGGCTGTGGCAATCGATTTCCACCACCACCAGCCCCCCAAAAAACTCGCTTAAAGCAGCACTTTTTTTCTTCCTCGCTGTGGAAGCATACATCCCTGGACCGTTTCAGTTACAGAAGAGATTCTGATCTTAAATCTTTCTGCCTGCAATTGAGCGTTAGATCACTAACATAAAGTTCAACATTCAACACAACCTTGGACTTGGACACATACCGAATGGCTTATTCTTATGAGTGTAGGCTTTGAAAAAAATTTTATACAGTATTAGCTTCAAAACGAATGTCGTAGCTCTCACTGCACTGGTGTTAACTCAAGAAGCAACTCATACATTTTCCCTATGAGGATGCAGAAGGCGTGCACTGGAGACGGGAAAGAACGAAGCGCAGATACAGGTCAACTTTCTAATTCCTGACTTGCTTAACGCAGGCTGGCTAAAAGCACAGAAACACAGTGGCCAGATTTCTTTTTCCTCTGGCTGCAAAAAAAAACATAAAAGACTGAGGGCCTCTCCCTAACGAAACCCGGGCAGCCTTATACTTTTCCCTTCACGTTTGAGGGTGAAACTTAAAGGGGAACGGAGAAGAAAATAGCTTCCTAACGTTGAGAGCAAGCCAGTCGTGATATGGATCCCGTCTGCAAGAGAACTCGGGGCTGCGTGCGTTTAACCCAGGCTGCTCTTTTGTAGGCCAGGTAATACAAGAAGTCAGGGCCGCTCCGACG
>SJYV01005175.1:468885-590466 GCA_006410875.1 Neotragus pygmaeus | reverse complement strand
GGGGCCTTTCCTGTCCACGGAGACCGCAGGCATCACCAGCAGCTGACCCCCGGGAGTCTCTCGGGCAGGGGCTGGGATCGAAGGCGGGGGTGGCGGGGGCTGCCGGAAGCCCTCCACGGCGGCCTCCCAGTTGTTGTGGTTCTGGTCGTCCATCATCGCCTCGTAGCTGCCCCCCTCCTCCTCTTCCATGCTTTCCTCCATTCTGCAGGCCCCCAGCACCCGCCCGCCTTCACAGGCACCTGCTGCCCGTCTCAACCCCGGGCCGGGCCGGGGTGGGGGGCGGGCACCGCAGCCTCCTCGAGCTCACATCGCCGAAGGCCGGAGCGGGCGCGGAGGGGAGGGGCAGCGGCGCGCCTCGGGTCTCTCAGCAGCCGCCGGGACGCCTCTTGGTAGACAGGGCTGACGGCAGTGAGCGCTCCCGGGTTCCAGTCTGGGGAGAGGCAGCCGTAAAGCGGGAACGCCCCTCACGACATTTTACAGCAGCTTCCAACAGGCAGTTGGGGAAAGGCCGGGCAGCGGGGGAGGAGCGGCCAGGAGAGCACGTGGTGCGAGGAAACAAGCCTCCGGAAAGCGGAGCGAAAAGGGGCGGGAGAACAGAGGTTGGCCCCGCCTCGACTGGTCGCGCGCAGAGAGGCAGACGCTGGGCGACCCAGTTCCTGGGTAGCCGGCTCAGGCCCCGCCCCGTGCCCGAACTCACGTGATAAGGGAGTGGAGCTGCGCACGCGCTTTCGCAGGTTGGTTACCAGGACGACGGGCAGCCTAGTTTGTGACGGAAGATGTGTCCAGACCCCGGCTTGGCGGTCGATGTGACCCAGGCTTCCCTTTTCGGCAGTGTTTTTCTCCCGCGCCCCCGATTTACCGGGTCTTCGGACCACAGAGGGCCTTGCATTTCCGGCTTTTGCTTGATCACGTAACCTTGGTGGCCAGTAGAGGGTCCGGGTCGAACATTATAAACGGGTTGAGACCACCCAGGGCGGCCCTTGGCCGAATCGCTCATGGCCCTCAGCAGACCCGTCCCAAACCCTCAAACCTGGTGAATAACAGGCAAAGCAGCAGAGTGACTAAAAATACTAAGTGTATTTGAGCTAATCAAGGATTTTTTTAAGTTCCTAGTTCCTCCATACACTGAGGCCAGAAACTTTAAACTTAAAAATGCCACTCTCCGTATGCGGTTTCACAAATCTTAACTACAAATTTGAGATTATGAGAGTTTTGAGGGACAAAGAAGAAACATTATGTAACTATTATAATTTCTTCGAGTCCTCTGCATTCTCAGATTGTAATAATAGTATATTGTGTGAGAATGTGGTTACAGTTGTTTATTGTGGCGCTCATTCTCGCTGCTGGTGAAAAGTTGTCTAGAAAAACCCTTAATTACTTTAAGCTAGCAAATAATGAATCCTTATTTCCACAGATATGTAGCTGATTTGAAGTTACGTAAGTCACTTCATCCACTGAGAAGTTGTCTCTGATATACTTCAGTGTCCACATTTATTTCAGCTTCTCTACACGTATTTTCCCAGCGTATTCTGCACTATACTTAAGCATTTTGACCACTTCTTGTTTTTTTAGTCGTTAAGTCATGTCTGACCCTTTGGCAACCCCATGGACTGTAGCTGATCAGATTCCTCTGTCCATGGGATTTCCCAGGCAAGGCTACTGAAATGGGTTGCCATTTCCTTCTCCATGGGATCTTCTTGACCCAAGGATTGAACTCATGTCTCCTGCATTGGCAAGCAGATTCTTTATCACTGTACCNCCCATGGACTGTAGCTGATCAGATTCCTCTGTCCATGGGATTTCCCAGGCAAGGCTACTGAAATGGGTTGCCGTTTCCTTCTCCATGGGATCTTCTTGACCCAAGGATTGAACTCATGTCTCCTGCATTGGCAAGCAGATTCTTTATCACTGTACCACCAGGGAGGCCCTGTAAGCACTTGGAATGGTTTAATTTCAGAAAATGCTGTCTCATATTAAGGGCATATATTTTTTGAATCAACACGGTGTTTTGATTATCTGGCCCTGGGACATTTGGGGAATATGAAAAAGAAAAAAAGACAATTTTCAGAGTGAAATGCTCAGCGGGGAAAAAAGTATAACCTTAGAATTATAAACCCAGCAAGAAAAAAATGTAAGAGGAAAGAGAAGTTACAGTTTTTTCAGACAACAAAGGATAGTTTGTCATTACTAGACTTTTGAGGTGGTGGGTGTGACTAGATAAAAATATGCTCAGTACACAAGATAAGAGAATCATAAATATGTGTCTAATAATATGGTCACAAAATACATAAAGCAAAAGTTGCCAGAAGTACAAGAAGAAAGAGAAATCTACCATCGGAATAGGTGATTTAACAGTTTGCAATGGGTTAAATAGTAGCTTCCCCAAAAGATAGCTGTGTGTCATAATTCCTGGAACCTGTAAATGTTACTTTATTTGGAAACAAGGTCTTTGCTTAGGTAATTAAAGATCTTGAGATGAGGAGAGCTTCCTGGATTATCCAGGAAGTGGGTTGCCATTCCTTTCTCCAGGCGATCTTCCCAACCCAGGGATTGAACCCAGATCTCCTGCATTGCAGGCAGATTCTCTACACTCTGAGCTACCAGGGAAGCACTATGATTATCCAGGTGGAACATAAAACGAGAGACAAGTGTCATAGTTCGAGCAAGGAGAGAGATCCGAGACAGAAACAGACGAGGAGAAGGCAGTGTGACCTCAGAGGCAGAGGCTGGAGTGATGCAGTCACACTCTCACACCAAATGCCAACAGCCACCCAAAGCTGGAGGAAGCAAAGAATGAATTCTCCCCTAGAGTCTCCAGAGAGAAGACAGCCCAGCCAAAACCATGATTTCAGACTTCTAGCTTCCAGCACTGTGAAAGAATCTTTCTGTTGTTTAAAGTCCCCTATTTCTGCTAATTTGTTACAGCAGCCACAAGAACGAACACATAGATCAGATGGACCGAAACATCTTTAAGGGACTAGAGGATTTGAAGAACACAGTTACCAAGTTTTGGTTTAATGTATACACAGAGAACTCAACAACTGCAGAATATACACTCATTTTAAGAATATGTGAAACTTTACAAAAATTGAACATGCTGGGTCATACAGTAAGTCTCTCTACATGTCTCAGGATTGGTATCATAGCAGCCACATTCTCTGACCACTGTATACTTAAGTTAGAAATCAATTACCAACAGACAGCTAGTAAACCCTCATATTTCTAGTCTTCCAATCAACTTATGGGTCAGAAAATCATGAGGACATTTAGAACTGAAGGGACTGGTAACTTTCATCTATTAATAGTAAGGCTTACTACAGGGAGGCTTACTGAGCATACATGTGAACACAGAACGCTTTACATGTATACTGCCATAATAATCAATATGAGACATTCATCTTAGCTATAATTGGTTAAACATACCATTAGGGAAAAATCTAACCATGATTGAACCAAAGCAGTTACTTACAGGGTGCAATTTGCCATAAATAAGAAGCAACACCTACTGAAGGGAAACAAATGAACATATTGATAACTGATTGATTTTATGGACATGAGACATTGTTATATTACACTTTGGACTTCCCTGGTGGCTGAGAAAATAAAGAATCTGCCTGCAATGCAAGAGACCCTGGATTCAATCCTTAGGTGGGAAGATCCACTGGAGAAGGGAATGGCTACCTGCTCCAGTACTCTTGTCTGAAGAATTCCATGGACAGGGGAGACGTGTGGGCTACAGTCCACGGTGGTAAAGTATCGGACAGAACTTAGTGACTAACACTTTCACTAAAAGCTTAATATATTTTAATCAGTATTAACTTAAAATCTGTGGTGATTTGTTCTGGGATGTGGAAATGGAAAATAACATTACTAGCAACCATTGACCCAACACTGTACAGATAGAACACAGGTTAATTAATAATTACTACAAAACTCCATAGTCTCAGACATTAATCCATTTTCTTGGATTTTTGATTTGTCTTTTATTTTCTGGGGTAACAGGCAAATTTGGCCTTGGAATATGGAATGAAGCGGGGTAAAGGCCAATAGAGTTTTGCCAAGATAATGCACTGGTCATAGCAAACANTGCTTCAGTCAAACAGCTAAAACTATAGGCTTCTGAATGTGGAGGCCACCATGACTGGGTGTAATTGGATTGTAATTGCATTTATTGTGCCAAAAATGTCAACTATTTTCCTTGATTATATTCATTTCAAATGTTCCCACAAGCAAGGGAGACCCAGAGATGACTACACAGGGAATTTATCATAAAAAATGAGAAACCACATTCTTCATCAGGTTAGGATTTTGCATCTCTGCATTCAAACACAGGCAAGCTTTGTGGGAAGACAGAGTACTTATTGTTTCCCGTTTCTGGCCATTTTAGCCTGACTTAATGCTTATATATTCAAATTGTCATTGCAACTTCAAGTCATTCCCACACTTTCTTATTCTGTAACTGCTCAGCCTGATAATTTAATACTTTCAGTTCAGTTCAGTCACTCAGTCATGTCCGACCCCATGAATTGCAGCATGCCAGGCCTCCCTGTCCATCAAAAACTCCTGGAGTTCACTCAAACTCATGCCCATTGAGTCGGTGATGCCATCCAGCCATCTCATCCATCATCTGTCATCCCCTTCTCCTTCTGCCCCCGATTCCTCCCAGCGCCAGAGTCTTTTGCAATGAGTCAACTCTTTGCACGAGATGGCCAANGGATGGTATGGCAGGGTCTGGGGAGGTCAGTGTGGCAGCTGGGCAAGCGGGTGTACTGAGATGCAGAATACCAGCAATGCCAAAGTTGTACACGTTAATGACCTCTCTGTGCCTGAGACGTCCTCTCCAGCCCACTGCTTCTGTGAGGATGGATGCAGCACTCCCAGCCTCAGGCTAGTCACCATAAGCCTGAACTTGCTCAACTGATTGTTGGAACACAGCTCTCTAGGATGAAACAGGATTGCTGAGGGAGGTGCCTTTTGTCCTCCTTAGAATGGACGTGTGATGTTGGGGTTCTTGCTGGCAGGGAGGCCTCGGGGCCTGGTCAGACACATGCTGACCTCCCCCGTGTGTCCAGCAGATCAGTAGGTCCTCCCATGAGACATAAATGACAAGACACAGAGCTTGTGAGTGGATCATGCATGAGACCTGAAGGCAGATCCAAATAGAGGCCACGATCCTCTCCTCTCCCAGGTGGGGAAGCTCAGGCTTATGCAGCCTGAGTACAGAGTCTGGATTCAGGTCATGCAGGTGACAGGCTTAGACTGGAAGCTTGGGGGCTTCAGGTGTCCTAGGCTCATTCAGAGAAGTTCTGTTAACAGCATGCGAGACCCAGTTGATTCTCAGAGAGGCAGGCTGAATTCATCACCTTTCTGGGCATCATCTTTCCCTGGATCCTGACGCTCACGCAGACCCTGGAGCGTCTTTGGTTTGAGCCCGAGGTTTCAGGGTGCCTGGGCCCTGAGACCTGCAGCTGTGCAGGGGCCGTCAGAGATGTTGGAGGCAGCAGGCTGCCCACCAGGAGAGGAGGCTGCCTTCTTCAGCGGGGAGGCAGTGGAGGAAGGAGAGGCCATGGAGTATGGAGATTTGGTGCAGTATGGCAAGTGTTCCAGCTGCTTGTGAAAGACACCATTGAGGAGGTTGAAGTGATGACGGAAGAGGAGCAGGATAAAATCTGTCTCTTATACACATCTAGATGTGTATAAGAGACAGCTGGAGAGCAGAGCAATACAGGTACTGGTGAGGAGACAGAGCCCGCAAAGGCTGAAAAGTAGGAAAGAGACAATTTATGAACCAAGTGAAATGCTAAGTGAATATATTAAGTAACTCCGTTGCTAGAAGTATTCAAATACGGAAATATAAGAGTCAGGAAACAATTGATACTTCTTAGGAAACACTCAGCAAGATTATTGAGCATCCATTCTTCTGAAGAGACACCTGCAGACCAGTAAGGATGGAGAAGCTGGTCATCTAAGGACTTACAGGCTATGCTGAATGAACTGGATAGTTGATTACAGCTTAAAATGTTTGCTTTTTAAATTGTGCTTCTGACTTCTGGGAGTAGAATGGCCTGTGATGGCAAATGGTAGAATCAGAGAGTTCACTAGGACAGTCATTCAGGTAAGATGGTAGTGGCATGTGAATTATGACCTTTCAGGTAGGAAAAGGAAATAAATGAGATGTGAGCTTAAAAACTATTGCAGAAGAAAAGGAAACTAGAACCTCTTTCTGGGAAGCAAAAGAATGGGAAAAGAAGAAAATACCTCCCCCTCTCCCCTAGGTGTTTGCTCCAAGTGTGCTGGGTGTTTCAGGGGTCAGCGTGGGAACAGGGCAGAGGGCAGGCTCCTGCCAGCAAATAAGGTAGTTGCGGGTGGGCTGTACTTGAGATCAGCTACCCACCCCACTTAGCTATGGAGAGAGAAGGTTTGAATTGAGCTAGCTTCCAGAATGTCAGATACGTCTGTGCACATATTTATCTTTCTTGCAGGTATTCCATTATTTCTATGTTGTGACATTTTTAGCCTTTAAATCCAAAAATGGAAAAAAGAAGTGGAAATTCTTTGATATTTGGAGTTACAATTTCTCAGATCCAATTGGAATGAAATTCAGCAGTCACAAACACTGATTACCATTACAATATTAAATTTCAAAAATAATGCTAAGGATGAAAATGATTTTCAAATTATTTTTTGAAAATCGCAAAGTAAAAGTTCTGGTATCCTGAAATCATAGTGCTGCTGTTCCTTGTGGCCCAAACAGAGCTGCCTTACATTTTCAGAAAGTGCAAGCTTTCTCTTACATGCACACGGAAACATGATGTGTCAGTCACCACTGTCCTTACTTGAGGTGGCACACTGCCTGGGGATCACCCATCACTGCATTTATAGCAGTACATCAGCGAAGACTTTGAACTTTTTGTTGATGAGTTTCAAAATTTGCTAATTGGAGTCCTTTAAACAATTAGAAAGTTGGGCTTGGATATGATAGCATATGAATTTATCACAGATAACTTAGTGTATAAGTTTGGCAAGTGACTTTCTTAAAAACGTAGGACAAGTGTCATTTAGTCCACTGTTATTCAAAGATTAACTCTGACCATCCCTTCCCATAGCAAAATGGACCAAGATCTCTAAAAGTAAATAATGATGAGTGAATTTATTTATCTATATATATCATAAACACTTCCAAATGTACTACATTGCTTTTCTATATGTGAGGGGAGGGGGGAAGTTATAGAAAGAAGGTAGGTATGCAAAGAATAGAAGGTGGTTCTTGTTATTTTTCAAAACCAGTTCATCTTTTCTAATGAGTCATATCCCTGTGTCTGAGCCAAGTACTTCCATGTCCCCACTGGCCTCGGCTTTGGGAATCCTGGGTATGACTCATGGATCAGGATCCTGAAGACAGAGTCCTATATTCTCCAAAAACAATTTAGGCCCCTCAGCCTGTGATGCAACAATACAACTTCATATAAATCAGTGGAAGCTTTTATGAGTTGACTAATATGTTAACACCCTGTGATCCAGAAATGGAGTTGCCTAAGCTTTTTTCAAGCTGGGTCGTATAAACTGTGTCTCAGGCAGTGTTGTAGAGTTTCCAGTGTCTTCAAAGATGATGTGGCAGAATGGGCCAACAAGTGGATGATTAATATGCCTGATTTTTGTGCAATCCTTAACTCTATTTTTTGGTTGGAAAGAGATCAATTCCTGTACATTTACTTATTTATTCATTTAATTTTTAGTGGGTCATTGTTATTTTTTAAATTTTATTTTATATTAGAGTGTAGTTGGTTTACAATGTTTTGTTAGTTTCAGGTGTACAGCTAAGTGATTCAATTATACATGTACATGTATTTGTTCATTTTCATATTCTTTTTTCATTTTGGTTATTACAGAATATTGAGTCAAGTTCCCTGTTCTATACAGTAGGTCCTTGTTGATTATCTGTTCTATATATAGTAGGAATCCCAAACTCCTAAGTTATTCCCTCCATATTTCTGCTTTGGTAACCATAAATTTATTTTCTAAGCAAATAAGTCTGTTTCTGTTTTGTAAATAAGTTCATTTGTGTTGTTTTTTAGATACCACATATAACTAATACTATATGATATTTTTCTTTGTCTGACTTATATCACTCAGTGCGAGAATCTCTAGGTTCATTCATGTTGCTGCAAATGGCATTATTTTATTATTTTTATGGCTGAATAATATTCCATTGTATTTATGTACCACATCTTCTTTATCTGTTCCTCTGCTGATGGACACTTAGGTTGCTTCCCTGTCTTGGCTATTGTATACCGTACTGCAGTGAACATTGAATTATGGTTTTCTCTAGATATATGCCCACTAGTGGGATTGCTGGATCATATGGTAGCTCAATTTTTAGTTCATACTGTTCCTCATAGTGACTGAACCAATTCACATTCCCATCAACAATACTGGAGGGTTTCCTTCTCTCCACATCCTCTCCAGTATTTATTGTTTGTAGCCTTTTTTTTGATGGCCATTCTGGCTGGTGTAAGGCTCATTGCTTCATTTGAAAATATTTTCTCCCATCCTATAGCTTAGCTTTTCATTTTGTTTATAGTTTTTTAATGTGCAAACAATTTTAATTAAGTTCCATTTGATTATTTTTGTTTTCATTTTCATTTCTCTAGGAGGTGAATCCAAAATGATCTTGCTGTAATTTATGCTAAAGACTGTTCTGCCTTTGTTTTCCTCAAAGAGTCAGTTGTTCCATACAGGGTTCTAACTGTTGCTTCTTGAGACATACAGATTTCTCAGGAGGCAGGTCAGGTGGTCTGGTATTTCCATCTCTTTCAGAATTTTCCACAGTTTATTGTGATTCACACAGTCAAAGGCTTTGGTGTAGTCAGTAAAGCATAAGTAGATGTTGTTCTGGAGCTCTCTTGCTTTTTCGATGATCCAACATATGTTGGCAATTTGATCTCTGGTTTCTCTGCCTTTTCTAAATCCAGTTTGAACATCTGGAAGTTCTCTGTTCATATAATATTGAAGCCTTGCTTGAAGAATTTTGAGCATTACTTTGTTAGTGTGTGAGATGAGTGCAACTGCACCATAGTTTGAACATTCTTTGGCATTGCCTTTCTTTGGGATTGGAATGAAAACTGACATTTTCCAGTCCTGTAGTCACTGCTGAGGTTTCCAGATTTGCTGGCATAATGAGTGCAGCACTTTCACATTATCTTTTAGGACTTGAAATAGCTCAGCTGGAATTTCATCAACTCCACTAGCATGTTCTTAGTGATGCTTCCTAAGACTCATTTACTTTGCACTCCAGGATGTCTGGCTCTAGGTGAGTGATCACACCATCATGATTATCTGGGTCATTAAGATCTTTTTTGTATAGTTCTTATGTGTATTCTTGCCATGTTTTAATATCTTCTGCTTCTGTTAGGTCCACATTGTTTATGTCCTTTATCAAGCCCATCTTTCCATGCAAAGTTCCCTTGGTGTCTCTAAATTTATTGAAGAGAACTCTAGTCTTTCCCATTCAATTGTTTTCCTCTATTTCTTCACATTGATCACTGAGGAAGGCTTTCTTATCTCTCCTTGCTTTGGAACTCTGAATTCAGATGGGTATATCTTTCCCTTTCTCCTTCACCTTTAGCTTCTCTTCTTTTCTCAGTTATTTGTAAGGGCTCCTCTAACACCATTTTGCCTTTTTGTGTTTCTTTTTCTTGGATATGGTCTTGATCACTGCCTGCATCCATATTTTTTCAGATCTAATCCCTTGAATCTAATTGTCACTTCCACTGTATAACTATAAGGGATTTGATTTAGGTTATATCTGAATGGTCTAGTGGTTTTCCCTATTTTCCTTTCTTCAATTTAAGTCTGAATTTGGCAGTAAGGAGTTCATGATTTGAGCCACAGTCAGCTCCTGGTCTTGTTTTTGCTGATGGTATAGAGCTTTCCCATCTTTGGCTACAAAGAATATAATCAATCTGATTTTGGTGCTAATCATTTGGTGATGTCCGTTTGTAGAATCTTCCCTTGTGTTGTTGGAAGAGGCTGTTTGCTATGAACAATGTTTTCTCTTGGCAAAACTCTGTTATCTTTTGCCCTGTTTCATTTTGTACTCCAAGGCCAAATTTGCCTCTTACTCCAGGTATCTCTTGACTTCCTACTTTTGCATTCCAATCCCCTATAATGAAAAGGCCATCTTTTTTTTTTTAATTTTAGTTCTAGAAGGTATTGTAGGTCTTCATAGACCCATTCAATTTTAGCTTCTTCTGCATTAGTGGTTGGGTTGGATTACTCTGATATTGAATGGTTTGCCTTGGAAATGAACAGAGATCATTCTGTCATTTTTGAGATTGCACCCAAGTACTGCATTTAGCCTCTTTCATTGACTATGAGGGCTACTCCATTTCTTCTAAGGGATTCTTGCCCACAGTAGTAGATATAATGGTCATCTGAATTAAATTTGCCCATTCCAGTCCATTTTAATTCACTGATTCCTAAAATGTCGGTGTTCACTCTTGCCATCTCTGTTTGACCACATCCAATTTACTTTGATTCATGGACCTAACATTCCAGTTTTCTATGCAATATGGTTCTTTACAGCATCAGACTTTACTTCCATCACCAGTCACATCCACAACTGGGCATTGTTTTTTCTTTGGCTCCATCCCTTCTTTCTGGAGTTATTTCTCCACTCTTCCCCAGTAGCATATTGGACCCCAACCTATCTGGGGAGTTCATCTTTCAGTGTCCTATATTTTTGCCTTTTCATCCTGTTTATGGGGTGCTCAAGGTATGAATACTAAGTGGTTTACCATTCCCTTCTCCAGGAGACAATATTTTGTCAGAACTCTCCACCATGATATGTTCATCTTGGGGTGGCCCTACACAGCATAACTCATAGTTTCATTGAGTTAGACAAGGCTGTGGTATTAAAGTTTATTGTACTGTAAATAAGATTGAAATCAACATTAAGACAATACAGGATTTAACATATTCCCATGGCCATAAGAATTCTATGCCCTTGCTCACTTGAGAAACCTCTATCACCAAAGATCAGAGAGGCTGACCAATGAAGATTATCTTCACACCTAACACCTGAGCTCTCTCACCTGGAATTCCCATGACTTTGGCGTTCAGCATGATTTACTAATGCTTATTCTTCAGAGCCAGAATCTTTCCTGAGCTTTGAATTATATTTTCAATTGCTTATTAAACACCTTCATCTCAAACATGGCAAACTCAGTGAAAAAAAATTCATACCATAACAAGATCCCTCTTTGTACATTTTCTAACATTATGTCCCTGACTAGAATCTTAAAGTCATTCTTCTTTTTCTTTCAACCACTTCACACAATCAGCCGCCAAGTCCTAGCAATTTAACACTTGATTTCTATCTGTATATTAAACCTAACACCTTTTCATTTGGTAATAGTTGTCTACAATCACATAAGCAATTAGCAAAAAATTAGCAGTTTAAAACACTCCAGTTTATTTCTCATGATGTCTTTGGTAAGAAGTCTGAGAATAGGTTAACTGAGGCCCCTCCCTGAGCAGGGTTTTATAAGCTGTGTTCTCATCTTAAGACTTCAAAGGGTATCTACTTCCAGATTCTTTCATGTTGTTGACAGAACTCAATTTTTTGTGGTTGTAGAAGTGAAATATCATCTCTATACTGGTGCTGATCTGGGGGCTTGCATTCAGCTCCTTGAGGCTTACATTTTATGTGTCATCTTCAGAGCTAGCACTGGAGAGTCTCCCTAAAGGTGAAATTCTTCTCACACTTTGAATCTCTTTCACTAGGAAGGTCCCAGTCCCTTTTTATTACTCATCTGGTTAGGTCAGGTTCACTGGAGATAATTTCAGCTCATTTGGGGCCTTAATTATTTCTGCAAAATTCCTTCACAGAAGCCCTGAGATAAATGCTTAATTGAGTGACTTAGAGAAGGTGAGTATATACCAAGGCATGTGGATTTGAAGGGATTAAGGAGGAATTCTGCCTTCCATATTTTCCATGGCCACTGTTTTAGTCAAGGCTCTAACAATCTCTGTGTTAGACAATGCCCATCTGACTCTGTCTTGAACTGGAGTCTCTCAAAAGCAGAACTTGGTATAAAAAACTTTGGGTTATCTATTTGCAAGGTAATCCCTCAGAGGGAGGGAAGGAAGTGAAACAGAAAAGGAAGAAAACTAATACATGGTGTTGGAGTAACTATGCTAGCATTTCAGTAATTGGAGCCTATTACTGTTGCTGAGTATGAGGAAGCCAGAGTGTCACCTCCCAGCTGCCCTCAGGATTGCTTGAGAGCTGCTCCCACTTGCTTTGAAAATGCTTTTTGAAAATTTTCCTTCTTGTCTAACTAAATAAAACACATATCTGATCCTGTTGCTTCTCTTTCTAAAAACACAACCATCTTGTTATACTGTCAACAAACATTTTGTTTGTTGTAAAATATGACATGCAATTCCCCATGATAATCATGTATACTTAGCAGTGAAAAGACAACCGTGTATGAAGCCTATAAGAGGAATGATCCAAAAAATAAAATCTGAATTCCTTAGCATAGTCCAGACCCTTCAAAATATGTTATGAACTTATTTTGGCAGCATCTTCTCTCATCTTCCCCATTTAAATTATCTTTCATTCAGGTTACAAAGTTCTCAGTGTTCTTGGAAAATTTTATGCTCTCTCCTGGTTTCATTAACTTTGCTCAATTTTCAGTGTTTTCCCTTTCTGTCTTCTGGGGAAGCTCCTACAAAATACCTCATCCAAAATGAACGTCTGTGCACCATTCTGACACTTCTGTCTCATAGCATTTATTATTCTGAATGCTCGTAACTTTCCTACTGCATAAGAGATCCTCCTGGAGTGAAGAATTGTTTTAAGATTACTTTTTGTTTTAGAGTTCCAAATATGGCATTGCTCTGGGTTTCAGGTATTTCACCATGTACATAGATAGATAGATACAGAGATGAATAGGCAAGAGAAAGATATGGATGTATTACTAGAGAGATGCAGAAATACATAGGTAAGATATGGGCTTCCCAAGTGGCTCAGTGGTAAACAACCTGTCTTCAATGCAGAAGATGTGGGTTCAATCCTTGGATTGGGAATACCCCCTGGGGGAAAAAAATGGCAACCCTCTCCAGCATTCTTGCCTGGAAAATCTCATGGACAGAGGAGGCTGGTGGGCTACAGTCTGGGGGTTTGCAAAGAGTTGGATACTACTGAGCAACTGAGGACACACATACACAGGTAAGACAAAATAGTAATTTTAAGAATAATTTCTGGTAGCTTTTATATTCTGGGATCAACATAAGAGCTAGCTCATCAATGTATCCTTGGAGCTAGGTTTTTATTGCCATTTTCCTGTTTGTTGTTAGCTCTATTGAGGTATAATTGACCAAAAAAAAAAAAAAAAGATGTATTTAAGAGGTACAACTTAATGTTTTGATATATCTATACGTTGTTAAGGGAGTCCAAATCATCCATTGATAGAAACCATCTACTATCTTAGTATATTAAACTGGGATATTTACAGTATCCCAGGAGTTGGGATATATTAAAGTATCCCAACCTAGACAGCATATTAAAAAGCAGAGACATTACCTTACTGACAAAGGTCCATCTAGTCAAAGCTACCTTTTTTTCCAGTAGTCATGTACAGATATGAGAGTTGGACTATAAAGAAAGCTGAGCACTGAAGAATTGATGCTTTTGAGCTGTGATGTTGTAGAAGACTCTTGAGCATTCCTTGGACTGAAAGGAGATCAAACCAGTCCATCTTAAAGGAAATCAGTCCTGAATATTCATTGGAAGGACTGATGCTGAAACTCCAATACTTTGGCCACCTGATGTGAAGAACTGACTCATTGGAAAAGACCCTGATGCTGGGAAAGATTGAAGGCAGGAGGAGAACAGGACTACAGAGGATGAGATGGTTGGATGGCATGGACATGAGTTTGAGCAAGCTTTGAGGGTTGGTGATGGACAAGGAAGCATGGGGTCACAAAGAGACATGACTGAGCGACTGAATGACATTGTTAAATAATCCCTTCAAATATTTACCTTTGTGTATGCATTGGTGGGTGGTAAGAACATTAAGATCGACCCTCAGTGCACCAGCCACAAGCATCCAGTATCATGCATTTAACCTGGACTGGCGATTCGTTTCATATATGATATTATACATGTTTCAATGCCATTCTCCCAAATCATCCCACCCTCTCCCTCTCCCATAGAGTCCAAAAGACTGTTCTATACATCTGTGTCTCTTTCGCTGTCTCACAAATAGGGTTATCGTTACCATCTTTCTAAATTCCATATATATGCATTAGTATACTATATTGGTGGACAAGGAGGCCCGGCGTGCTGCGATTCATGGGGTCACAAAGAGTTGGACACGACTGAGCGACTGAACTGACTGATTGATACTGTGTTGATGTTTTTCTTTCTGGCTTGCTTCGGTCTGTATAATAGGCTCCAGTTTTATCCACCTCATTAGAACTGATTCAAATGTATTCTTTTTAATGGCTGAGTAATATATATGAAATGAATCGCCAGTTCAGGTTCGATGCATGATACTGGATGCTTGGGGTTGGTGCACTGAGATGACCCTGAGGGATGGTATGAGGAGGGAGGAGGGAGGGGGGTTCAGGATGGGGAACACGTGTATACCTGTGGCGGATTCATGTTGATGTATGTCAAAACCAATACAATATTGTACAGTAATTAACCTCTAATTAAAATAAATAAATTTATATTAAAAAGATCAACCCTCTTAGCAAATTTGAAATATATATTACAGCATTGTTAATTGTAGTCAACATGCTGTACATTAGATCTGTAAAACTTACTCATCTTTCATAACTGAAACTTTGCACTCTTTGGTGCTTTTACATGCATCGCATTTCTCCCAGTCACTGACTCCAGGCAACAACAATTCTACTCTGTTGTTTCTGTGAATTCAACCTTTTAGATTCCACACGTAAACGAGATCAAGCATTATTTGTCTTTCTGTGGCTGACTTACTTCACTTAGCATAATGTCCTATAGGTTCATTCTTTTTGGTGCAAATAGCAGGATTCCTTTTTTCAAAAAGGATTTTTAAGGTATATACATATTCCATTTTACATACCACACTTTCTTTGTCCCATACTTCTTGATTGACCCCTGGGTTGTTTCCATATCTTGGTTATTGTGAATGATGCTGCAATGAACATGAAATGGCAGATTTTTCTTTGAGACATTGATTTTATTTCCTTCGACTATATATAAGAAGAATTACTAGATCATATGGCAGTTCTATTTTAATTTTCTGAGGAATCTCCGTACTGTTTTCCATAGTGGCTGCATTCCCACCAACAGTATACAAATGTTTCATTTTCTTCAGAAGATCATCAACACTTGTTATCACTTGTCTTTTTTGATAATAGCCATCCTAACAGGTGGGAGATGCTATCTCATTATGGTTTTGGTTTGTATTTCTTCAGTGTTTAGTGATGTTGAGAACTTTCTATACCTCTGTTGGCCTGTTATATATCTTTCTTTGAAAATTATCTGTTCAATTCTTTCCTATTTTCAAATCAGGTTATTTGTCTTTTTGTGATTGAGTTGAATTCCTTATATAGTTTGGATATTAACCCCTTATTTGATAAATGCTTTGAAAATATTTTCCCCTATTCTATAGGTTGCCTTTTCATTTTTTTGATTGTTTCCTTTGATGTATAGAAACTTTTTAGCTTGATACAATTGTTTTATCTTTTTTATGACTCTTGTGACCTGTACTTGAAGCATTTCCCAGACCAATAACAAGACACTTTCCCTATATTTTCTTCATAGTTTTACCGTTTCAGGTTTTATATTTAAGTCTTTAACCCATTTTGAGTTTATAACTGTATGTAGTATGAGATGAATGTCATTTTATTCATCTGTGTGTGGATATCAATTTTACCAGCATCATTTGTTGAAAAGACTATCATTTCCCATATTGTGTTCTTGGTCTCTTGCTGAAAATCAGTTGAACATAAACTGGTGGATTTATTTCTGAACTCCCTATTCTGTTCCATGGGTCTATATGTTTATTTTTCTACCAATATCATCTTTTTTGGATACAATAGCTTTGTAATATAATTTGAAATCAGTAAGTATCATGCCTCCAGTTTAATTCTTACTAAAGATTGCTTAGCTAGTTGAGGTCTTTTGTAGTTCATAGGAATTTTAGGATTTTTTTTTCTATTGTTGTAAAGAATGGCATTAGGAATTTGATAGGGTTGAATTGAATCTATAGTTCAGTTTGGATTGTATGGACATTTTAACAATGTTAATTCTTCCAATGCATGAACAGGGAATGCTTTTCTATATATCTGTGCCTTCCTTCATTTTCTTCATCAATGTTTTATAATTTTGTGTATAAGTCTTTCACCTCTTTGGTTAAGTGTGTTTTTAAGCATATTTTTCGTTGTGACTATTGCAAATGGGACTGTTTTCCTAATTACGTTTTCAGATAATTTGCTGTTTGTATATTGAAACACCAATTAATATTGTATATTGATTTTGTATATTGTATATTTTTATCTTTGTTTATTGATTTTGTATCCTGCAATTTGGGTCTGATTTTAAAGCTGAAGATCTTATAAAAGCAGGAATTTTAAATTCTGTGTCAATAATATCCTTTTTCTTTTAAAAAACAATATTTTCAACCTATCTTCATGTGTTTTCTTTTTTCCCTCCTGAACAAGTATTGAATATTTGGGATTATATTGATAAGTGTATCTGATTTAAAAGGTTGTATTTTTAAAACTAGCTTTGTTAACTTTATAAGCACTAGGTGGCATAAGGTTTAGCTTATAACTACAGGAGCTCAAAAACAATTATTAAAAGGAAAGCTTCAAGTAAGAGAAATGTTTCTAGAACTGGCAGTTTTCTTGAACCAAGAGGGACTCAAGGGAAACAAAAGTAATCCCAACTATGTACCTCAAATTTCTGAGTTCCTAAGTGCATTTTTAGTGGCAGTATAAGTATGGAACATTTTAGGTTAAATGCATCCTTTGCTATATAGGCCAACTATGGTTTTAAATGATTACCTAACAGAAACTACTTATATCTACTTTGTAATGTGTACTAGGCATCACAGGACTAAAGCTAATTTTGAAAATATAACCTTTTAGGTCACATACACTTACAAATCAGATAAATACACCAAAATCAGATTGGTTATATTCTTTGCAGCAAAGATGGAGAAGCTCTATACAGTCAGCAAAAACAAGACTGGGAGCTAACTGTGGCTCAGATCATGAACTCCTTATTGCCAAATTCAGTCTGAAATTGAAGAAAGTGGAGAAAACCACTAGACCATTCAGGTATGACCTAAATCAAATCTCTTATTACTATACAGTGGAAGTGAGAAATAGATTTAAGGGCCTATATCTGATAGACAGAGTGCCTGATGAACTATGGACAGAGGATTGTGACATTAGACAGGAGACAGGAATCAATACCATCCCAAAGAAAAAGAAATGCAAAAAACCAAAATGGCTGTCTGAGGAGGCCTTACAAATAGCTGTGAAAAGGAGGGAAGTGAAAAGCAAAGGAGAAAAGGAAAGATATGCCCATTTGAACTCAGAGTTCCAAAGAATAGCAAAGAGAGATAAGAAAGCCTTCTTCAGTGATCAATGCAAAGAAATAGAGGATACAATAGAATGGGAAAGACTAGAGATCTCTTCAAGAAAATTAGAGATACCAAGGAAACATTTCATGCAAAGATGGGCTCAATTAAGGACAGAAAAGGTGGGGATCTAACAGAAGCAGAAGATATTAAGAAGAGGTGTCAAGAATACACAGAAGAACTGTATAAAAAAGAGCTTCACGACCCAGATAATCACGATGGTGTGATCTCTGATCTAGAGCAAGACATCCTGGAATGTGAATGAAAGTGGGTCTTAGAATTCATCACCGTGAAGAAAGCTAGTGGAGGTGATAGAATTCCAGTTGAGCTCTTTCAAATCCTGAAAGATGATGCTGTGAAAGTACTGCACTCAATATGCCAGCAAATGTGGAAAACTCAGCAGTGGCCAACAGGACTGGAAAAGGTTAGTTTTCATTCCAATCCCAAAGAAAATCAATGCCAAAAAATGCTCAAATGACCGCACAATTGCAGTATTCTCACATGATAGTAAAGTAATGCTTAAAATTCTCCAAGCCAGGCTTCAGCAATACGTGAACCATGAACTTCCAGATGTTCAAGCTGGTTTTTGAAAAGGCAGAGGAACCAGAGATCAAACTGACAACATCTGCTGGATCATAGAAAAAGCAAGAGAGTTCCATAAAAACATCTATTTCTGCTTTATTGACTATGCCCAAGCCTTTGACTGTGTGGATCACCATAAACTGTGGGAAATTCTGTAAGAGATGGGAATACCAGACCACCTGACCTGCCTCTTGAGAAAACTATATGCAAATCAGGAAGCAANAGGAAGGAATAAAGGAAAGGAGGAGGGGGGAGGCAGGGAGGAAGGAGGGGAAAAAAGGAAGAAAACAATATGATTTCTCAGGGAAGAAAGGACAGGAGACCTTGTCTTGGAGGCAGAAGCAGAAACATGAAAAATCTCCAAGGACCTTTCCAACACAGACACTGAATCTCTGGCCTTAGCCTTTCCAAACAATGAAACGATAGGAGAATTCAGGGCCTGGGCACTGCTCCGGCATAACTGTGGACAGATTTTCCCCCATATGTTTACAGAATTCTGAAAGTACAGAAATAGCTGTTGAGCTCTAAGCAGTTTTTGTAAAATTACCCCAGCTCAGGGATGTTTTCATTCTACCCTGGGGACTCTTTGGTGAAATCTAAATAAGTGGAAAGATTCAGCTATTTTGAAGTTTTCCTTGTGCTAAATAATATTCTGTAGATTGGCTTAAAAGCAGAAAAAAATGTAGATATTTTCACATTCACATAAATCAAAATGGCTGAATGTTTAAAAACAAACAAAAAAGTGCCCTCAGGCTGAAAGCAATTATGGAAATTCTTAGTCAAAAGGGATAATTTATTAGATCATTTATAATGAACACAACATACAAATGAAAACTGGTGTCTCTGACCTCAACTACCACAACCACTACGATGTTTTCTATTTATAAAAATGATCACAATAAGGTTTGTGGAGGCCCTGTGAAAGAGTTAATTCAAGGGTCCACCTGACTGACCCACCTGATTCCAGAGACAGTAACTGCCCAATGTGACAACTGTGGGGGGCTATTCTTTCTTCTTTGATTCCGTGGATTGATTTTATTGACTTTTAGGAGATCACTTTTTAAAATTTAAATTTAACTGGAAGCTAATTACTTTACAACAGTGTATTGGTTTTGCCATACATCAACATGAATCTGCCACAAGTGTACACGGGTTCCCAATCCTGAACCCCCCTCCCAGCTCCCTCCCCATCCCATCCCTCTGGGCCATCCCAGTGCACCAGCCCCAAGCATCTTGTATCCTGCATCGAACCTAGACTGACGATTCGTTTCTTATATGATATTATACATGTTTCAATGCCATTCTCCCAAATCATCCTACTTTTTAAATTAATTAATTTGCAAAAGCACAAATGAGGCCACCCACCTGCTGAGTTCCCTCTTTTTCTTCAGAGAACAGCTCAAACATCACTTCTCCAAGAGGCCTTCACTGACCGAAATGCCCAACAATATCAAGCTGAATATTATATATTGTAATCTCAATATCTGTCTTACTCTTAGACTGGAATCCCCAGAAGTGCAGAAACAATGTTTATTATACTCACCATGAGGGCCCCATACCTAACCTTTAGTGGATACTCACAAACATTGATTGAATGAATGAAGAAAAGAATACTAGCCCTAATAGTTAGATAATATAATTGTGTTGGTAGAAAGATTCTGCCTGCAAATAGCAGGATATTGAACTGAATTTAATAAAATGCCCAGAGCTGGATGTTTCCAGAGTGGGTTAATTGGGTAGCTTGACCATGTCAGGGCACTGAGTCTACTTCACAATCAAGCTCTTGGTTTTTCCTTCATCATCACAAGAAGGATGCCACAATTACAAGCACTCATCCTCAAACAACTGAGCTTTAAAGCCAGTAAATGTAGAGAGAAGAGATCACTTCTCAAACATATTTTGTCATATCTAATATGACATTTCAGTCATATTAAAGAAAATTGTGAAAGCAATCCACTGAGGGATGGAAAAAAATGTGGTACATATATACAATGGTGTATTACTCGGCCATAAAGAAGATTGAAATAATACCACTTGCAGTAACATGGATTGACCTGGAGATGTAATACTGAGTAAAGTCAGACAGAGAAAGACCAATATCATATAATGTTGCTTATATGTGGAATATTAAAAAAAATGGTACAAATGAACTTATTTACAGAACAGAAATAGTCATGGATATAGAAAACAAACTTACATCTACCAAGGAGGAAAAGGTGGGGGAGGGACAAATTGGGATTGAAATTGACATATACAACTACTATATCTAAAATAGGTAGCTAATAAGAACTTATCGTATAGCACAGGAAACTCTACTCAATATTCTATAATGATCTACATGGGAAAAGAATCTTAAAAAGAGTAGATATATGTATATGTATAACTGATTCACTTTGCTGTATACCTAAAACTAACACAACATTATAAATCTAGTATAGCCTAATAAAAATTAATCTAAAAGAAGAGTAAGAAAATTGTTCCTCAGAGATCTTCTGAACAGACTTCTTCAGTTCCTGATGGCCAGCATATGATCACAAGCTCTTAGCCTGCCTACCTGCAAGGAAGACTGGGAAAACAAGTATCTGGCATTTTCCATATCTGTATTAATGGAAGAGCTCTGTGAGCAAGAAGACAGAAGTAGGCAGGCAGCAATCAAGAGTCTACCAGAGGGACCTATCATTGTATTCTTTATTTATCATTATGTGTTTTAAGTATGCCATTAAAATGGGAGCCCTACGTGCATGGACAGCGTAGGAAAACTATGTCCTGCATGCAGCTTTCCCTGGTCCATGGATAGAGGTAAGTATATAAATCCAAAAATGCTTCATGAATAATTGCATCCAATGTCTGATAGGGAAAAAGGAAAAAAAAAACAAATCTTTCAACATGATGACCTTCAACATGAAGATGATTTTCAACTCCTAATAGTCCCTCACAGTTGTCAGAGAAACACACAGAAATGCACATTGTTTCATTTTGCCATCTGTAGACTGATGTTTCTTTAACTGATGGCTGCTGGACTCTAGTGATTATCATCCCAGCAAAATGGTTTTGTTGGATCTGGGGAAGCAGTATGTCATGTTTTGTTAATTTTTTTTATTCCCCCAAATGTAAAATTTGCTTTCAAGAACCTTCCAGATCAATCAAAACATTCCACGAGCATCTTAAGTAGACATTGTTTGGAGAATCAGAAGAATCATAGACTGCTTCATGTTAGATATGACATCTGATGTCTCTTTGCACGTGTATTGAAACCCAAGATTATTGAGAAGTCAAAAGACATAGGTTCAACTCATTTTCCAAATGTAATATAAGCTTTTAGATTCAGACATTTTTTGCTTTTTTATATCCTGCTAGCTCAACTTCTAAACTTGGTTTTTAAAACATCTCAATTAGCCGCAAAGTGCTGAAATATTCTGTTTCAGCTTTGTTGGCAGGAATTTGACTTACCTGGGAATAGAATCCAGCCTGTAGATCTGACTTGGAGATGAAGGATGAGTTCCGTCTTCAGCTCAGAAAGATAGGAACATGAGGGCCCCATTCAAGGTTTTCTCAGACCCAGAATATGAGTGACTCCACTGTTCCTTGGAAGCATTATTCATATCTGGCAAACTCATTCACTGGTTGAAGCTCAAGCTAGTATTTCCAGAATGCTGCAGTCATGAGCTCTTCTCAGCATGGGATAGCTTTACACACCATGCTACTTAGGATCACCTAAAATTTTGAGCTAACCTCTAGAAAATTTGCCTGGTGGTTTGGTACTACAGGAAATTCAACTGTATTGTTTATTTATTTATTTTTTTTTCACCTAGCCTCATCATTAAATTCATCTTCTCTTAAATTCATTCATTAGTTTCAAAAATTTAAATCTACACTTTTCAAACAATACCTTTCCCTTTTGCTTCCATCTTGCAAAGCTCCATACAGCTAGCCTCTCCCACATTTGCAGTGATTTTCATGTTGTTCTATGCTTGTGATATGATGAGTCTCTCAGAACACTCACACAACACCAATGGAGAATGGCTTGTTCATATATGTAAATATTACAGATGACAGTATTCCTTTTGGAAGTTTGGAAAAAGTTTAATTTTGAAGGCTTGGCATTTCCCAAAATCACTGAAAATATTTAATATAATTAAAGCAGGTTTGATCTTTGGGTTGGGAAGATCCCCCAGAAAAGGGAAAGGCTACCCACTCCAGTATTATGGTCTGGAGAATTCCACGGACTGTATAATCCATGGAGTCGCAAAGAGTCAGATATGACTGAACGACTTTTGCTTTCACTTTTCAAAGAATATTTAGGACACATTAGGAGTGGGATTCAGAATTGGGAATACGTGTACACCCGTGGCAGATTCATGGTGATGTATGGCAAAACCAATACAATATTGTAAAGTAAAATAAAATAAAATAAAATCTGGGGGAAAAAAAGGAAAAACCAGAGGAAGGTGTGCTGTATGTTCCCTCATGTTGTCCAAAGACCATCTGCAACAAAATTAACTGAGGAGCTGTTTATGAAATTGTAAATTCTTTTTTTAATATAAATTTATTTATTTTAATCGGAGGTTAATTACTTTACAATATTGTACTGGTTTTGCCATACATCAACATGGATCCGCCACTAAATGTACTAAATCAGGCTCAATGGGGTGAGGTTTCAAAATAGGTCTTTTTTGTCTCATTCTCAAGGTGATTCTCACACATCGTTTGAGAAGTGCTAGCATAAGACACTTTCAACTTTTCAATTTTTCAGTCAATCTGAAACATAAGCAAAAGAAAGATGTTAGTTTCTAGATGGGTTTCCCCAGTGGCTCAGTAATAAAGAATCCACCTGCAAGGACTTGGCTTTGATCCCTGAGACAGGAAGATCCCCTGGAGAAGGAAATGGTAACCTACTCCAATGTTTTTGCCTGGAAAATTCCATGAACAGAAGAACTTGGTGGGCTACAGTCCATGGGGCCACAAAAGCATCACACACAACTTGATGACCAAACAACAACAAGTTTGTAGATACTGTGCCGGTCGTGGCTATCATTTAAAGCATTCTTGGATAGTGGATTTTTTTGACAGACTGGGGAAGCCCATAACACATCTCTTCTCAGATTAACATTTTCCAAAGCATAAAAACCCCACATTTGATCATAAATAAAATAATTATGTTAACATATAACTTTGTCTATGGACCCCCTTGGGGACTGTGAACCCCAGGTTAATAGTCCTTGAGTGAAGAGACAAAGTAACCCAATCAGAAACGGCTAAATGGGAATGACAGATCAGATTTGATTAGATACTATCTGAGGCTTGCAGTCTGATTTAGAATTAGTTTCAGCAAAATGATCTAAAATTAATTCAGAAAGAAGAGGCGCTGAAAATGATTATGAAAGTGTTTAGAGACAGAAAATGTAGCAAAAGGATAAAATGTATACCCTTTCTTTTCTGTCTTCTATTTCTCCTTTTACACTGGATATTCCCTCTCAGTCTGTACCAACAAAAAAATACTCTTTCACTTAAAAGCCAGTTTTTTAATTTATTTTTAATTGGAGGGTAATTGCTTTACAATGTTTTGTTGGTCTTCTGTACAACAACCTGCTGCTGCTGCTGCTGCTAAGTCGCTTCAGTCGTGTCCGACTCTGTGCGACCCCATAGACGGCAGCCCACCAGGCTCCCCCATCCCTGGGATTCTCCAGGCAAGAACACTGGAGTGGGGTGCCATTGCCTTCTCCAATGCATGAAAAGTGAAAGTGAAGTTGTTCAGTCATGTCTAACTCTTAGCGACTCCATGGACTGCAGCCCACCAGGCTCCTCCATCCATGGGATTTTCCAGGCAAGAGTACCATTGCCTTCTCCGACAACAACTTGAACCAACTATAAATATACATACATCCCCTCCCTTGCGAGCATCTCTCCTCCTCCCACATCCCAGCCTTCAAAGTCATCACAGAACACTGTAGTCCTACATTTCCCTTTGTCTATCAAGCTACTTCTCTCCTTTTTTCCCTTAGTGAATTATCTAGAAAAAGTCATCTATACTTCTCTCTCCTCTCATCTATGATCTACCTCCTGTCCCCCTTTAAGATGTTGTTGTTTCAGCTGAGTCACCAACATCTGACACTACTGACCACACCCTCTGTTTATAGTCTACTAATTTAANTATTTCTCCTTTTACACTGGATATTCCCTCTCAGTCTGTACCAACAAAAAAATACTCTTTCACTTAAAAGCCAGTTTTTTAATTTATTTTTAATTGGAGGGTAATTGCTTTACAATGTTTTGTTGGTCTTCTGTACAACAACCTGCTGCTGCTGCTGCTGCTAAGTCGCTTCAGTCGTGTCCGACTCTGTGCGACCCCATAGACGGCAGCCCACCAGGCTCCCCCATCCCTGGGATTCTCCAGGCAAGAACACTGGAGTGGGGTGCCATTGCCTTCTCCAATGCATGAAAAGTGAAAGTGAAGTTGTTCAGTCATGTCTAACTCTTAGCGACTCCATGGACTGCAGCCCACCAGGCTCCTCCATCCATGGGATTTTCCAGGCAAGAGTACCATTGCCTTCTCCGACAACAACTTGAACCAACTATAAATATACATACATCCCCTCCCTTGCGAGCATCTCTCCTCCTCCCACATCCCAGCCTTCAAAGTCATCACAGAACACTGTAGTCCTACATTTCCCTTTGTCTATCAAGCTACTTCTCTCCTTTTTTCCCTTAGTGAATTATCTAGAAAAAGTCATCTATACTTCTCTCTCCTCTCATCTATGATCTACCTCCTGTCCCCCTTTAAGATGTTGTTGTTTCAGCTGAGTCACCAACATCTGACACTACTGACCACACCCTCTGTTTATAGTCTACTAATTTAAATTCCCAATTCTTTCCACTGCAGGTGTTCCTTTTCAATCTCTTCTCTGCAGGCTCCTATTTCTCCATCATTCCTAAAATGCATCTCATGACCAGTCTGCCCTCAATCCTCTTTCCTTCAGACTTTGTCACCACCACCACACACTGCCTTGCCTAGGTCTCCAGCTCTATTACTGCTTTATTGTAGAGGTTACCTAACTTGCCTCCGTGGCTTCTTCTCTAATCTCAAGGTGGAGGTATTCCTCTTCTTTGGGAGCTGACCTTTCCCTCATTTCATGCCATTGTTTGCCTATCTTTTCCTCCCAAATGTCCTCTTGGAAGTCACTCCCATTTAAGTGAAGTATCTTTCTGTGTGTCCCCAGAGTTCCCTTAACCTAAGTGAAGCTCTCAAAATTGTCCCATCAATGATCTCCCTTTCTAGCTTATGAGCTTCTGGAGATCAGGGTACTTAGCCTGGGTGTTTCCTGTCCATCCTCCCATCAGACATATAGAGGTGCTCAAATATTATTCATCAAATTAGGAAAATAGCCTTAAGAAAAGCCAAAAGACTAATTAAAAAAAAAAAGCATTATTCAATCTGTATATCTAGGATAACCATAAACTACTATCATTCATTCTCTGCCTTTTTAAAAAATAGATTCTGTGAGAATGTTTATCCTATAATATAGAACAGAGAGAAGGAGAGGAAAATAAATGGTAGAGAGGAGGAGATGATCAGTTAATCAAGTCTTTCATTTAGACTCTGTGAAATAAAAAATTCCTGAATCCCCCGCCAGCTGCTAACTGCCATTCTATAACAGATTTATCTCACTCATTCACCTTTTAATTCATTCAACACATAATTTTGAGTGCTGACCACATGTCAGTATGCAAGGCATTGGGAATTCAGTGGTGAGCAAATATTCAGAGTTCTATCCTCAGGAAAATAAGACTGTAATGAGAGAGGTAGACAATAAATAAATATATGCTTATATGCTGTGATAAATGCATGAAGAAACTTTTTCTTGAAAGATCAATGGGACAAATACACATTCTATTTCTCAAGGTCTCTGGGTCCTGGAGATTTAACCTGCCCTTATCTGAGTCTTGACTTCCCTGGTGGCTCAGACGGTAAAGCGTCTGTCTATAATGTGGGAGAACTGGGTTTGAGCCCTGGGCTGGGAAGATCCCCTGGAGTAGGAAATGGCAATCCATTCCAGTACTATTGCCTGGAAAATCCCATGGACAGAGGAGCCTGGTAGGTTATAGTCTATAGGGTCGCAAAGAGTCGGACATGACTGAGTGACTTCACTTTCCTTTCCTTGTCTGAGTCTTAAAGATTTCATTTGTCCTCTTTACTAAAGGCTTTTCATGGCTCAACTTTATTTCCATTCCCTTTACTCATCACTCTGAAAATGTTATTACCTCTTCAGGCCAGTTTTTCTCATTGGCTAAGCCTATGTACCTTGAGATCCACGGCAAGCTCTTTCTCTTTGAGGTGGGCATGACAGCATGGGAGAAAGATCTCCCATGCTTTCCTCTAGTCATTCTCTGGAACAAACAGACAAACATTCAAGGACATTACTCTTGTTTTTTTTTTTTTTTTCTTCCCTTCCTTCTGTGCATCCTACTTTTACCCCAGCCTCCTGGAGTTAACATATATCACATCAAAGAAAAGAAAGAGAGAAATAAGCAGAAATAACAAGAAAGAAAGGAATACAAATTAAAATAGCAGAAAAGGAATGATGATTTTCCCTTGGCCTTCTCATGGAAAAGAATAAATTGAATCATTGCCATTAAGATGGATTGTATCACTGGCTCACCTCACCCCTACCTACTACTCAACTGAATAAATTTTTGTTGAGCACCTGCTGTGAACCAGGCATTGTGCACAAATCTTAATGCAGTAAGCCCTAAGAATTCTGAAATTGTTACATTCTGTGAGATTGAGATGAGGTTATTTGCATATAAGCCCCATAATTTCTACCATGGATCTAGGCCAGTGGCTCTCACCTTCGGCAGTGTATTAAATCACCAGAAGAGATTTTTTTAAACAGAAATGCCCAGGTCCTATCTTCAGTGATGCTGATTTATTGATCTTGGATGGGCCCAAAGCAATAGTAATTTTTCAAAAGTTGATTTTAATGTGTAGCCAGGGCTGAGAGCCATTGGTCTAGGCAGTAGGTCAGACCATTCTGAAAGGTAACCAGTCCAATCTTCCAAAGCACAAGGCAGGACTTCTTTTCTTATACTCAACTCACATTCTGGAGAACACTCTTTGATACTTTGGAGGAACTGCTCTGCCTCCCGGGTTCTCTCCTCAAAAATTAATGTCATGTTCCAGCTTCTCCATACGTTTAACCACTACTGCAGAGTCTATGCATGGACAATACTCTCTGTTCAGTAGCGGAGCTCTCCATTGGCTGCATCCCCAATCAATATCTCCCCTCTCCAAGTCCCTCCCTTCACAAATGGTTTATATCTAGGACAGGTTGAAACCTCAGTTTCTGTTGGTAATCTATATAATTACATTACTCAGCTACCAAACCTACTCCAGTAAAAAAGACGTAAGAGATACTTTTTTCTGAACCAAAGAGGTAGGACAGAGACACTCCCTTGGTTGCAACTGTTTTGGGAAAGAGCCCTTATTTGCATGACAATGCCTCTGAAAATAATAGTCCCACCTCCTTGCTGGGCCTTCCTTCTTAGCTGAGAAGGTGTCATCAGGAAATAAAATCTCATCCTGGATGATGGAATTGGCACCGCCTTCTAAGTAGACCAAAGAATTTGGAGCTTGTCTAACCAGAAATTCTTACCCACTCCCAAAAAATGCATATCCTGTTCATCCAAAGGATGTTAATTAGTACCTGCTTCCACTACTAAACTCATGGGATCTAGTGTGTTGCTCTTGCAGTTCCTCTGATCTGTGTTGGCAACTGCTCTCTGATGAACCACATTAGTCACATGACGTGCCACCTGATCTATCAGAGAGGGTGTTGCAGGAGTTCTTGAACTTAGTTTTAGGTGTGACTACCCCAACAAAACCATTAGACAGTGTGTAAGAAAAGATGCAGCTGGAACTTGGCCAGAAGTTTAATCCAATTAACTTGACAACCATAGTTGCCTTCCCAGAAAAATTACAGAATCAGAGAACACTGAAGCTAGAGGAGACCTTAGAAATTACCTAATCCAGATGTTGTTTACATTTGGAGATTCACTGTGTCTGCTTAGAATCTGTTGAAAGCAACATTCTTTCTAGGAAAAAAAATGTGTGTCCACGGTTTCTCCCAAGACTTTAGGAAGTTGGGTCAGGGACTCCATCAACTAGGCACATAACCCACTGTTAAAAAACCCTGATGTAGTCTTACCCCTGCACCCTTAACACACACACACACACACACACACACACACACATTTTACAGATGAGGACTCTGAAGTCTAGAGAAGCATATGATTCTTTAAAGGAGTCACAATTTAGCAGCAGAGATACAAGCTCCAAGTCTGAATTCTAGTCTCTCAGGATTTTCCCAAGATGAGAGGAAATTGTCTTAACCCTTCTTAGATGTTTTGAGGCTTACCTTTTCTGGGATCATTGTCCTTTGTCTTAGGATTCCTGTTCATGGACTTTCCTCTGTCTTCAGGCTGTGCCCTACCGGCAACATGGGAAACCATATCCCTTTGCCTGGCAGCCTCTTTCTCAAGAATACCCTCTTAACCTACTCAAAATTCTTTCAAGCTGAAGTCTTGAGGTTGGAGAGCTTTCGATAGCCATATCTTCACTGGAGTGCCACCTGGTGGAGCACTGCAATAAATCCTACCTAAGCAAGCAGGAAATGTCCATCATGCAAGGGAGCAACCTTCACTGTGTCTTCCATACTGGATGCCAAAAGAATAACTTTATCCAGTTTGCTTGTTTGTTTGTTTTTTTTAAGAATTTTTTTTTAAATGTCACTCAGGCTAGTGAGGTTTTCTTGCATCACCATTGTCTAAAGGCAACAGGATTCTGTTTCTATCTTTGCCATCTAGAAGCTCCAAGATCTAAAATGTGCATGTTCAGTCTCTCTGACTCTTTGAGATCCCATGAACTGCATCCTGTCAGGTTCCTCTGTCCATGGAATTTTCCAGGCAAGAATACTTCAATGTGTTTCCGTTTCCTCCTCCAGGGGAATCTTCCCAACCCAGGGATCGAACTCATATCTCCTGTGTCTTTTGCATTGGCAGGTGGATTCTTTACCACTGAGCTGCCTGGGAAGCCCATGAACTCAGGTAAATCATTTAATTGCTTTCATCTGGGACATGATCTGAGGCAATGACTGTGGCACTTGCTTGCTGTGTGACTGTGACACGTCATCACTTAAACCTCCTGTAGCTCAGTTTCCTCTTCTCTAAAAGAAGGAAGACAATAATATCACTCATCTCTTAAGATTGTTGTAAGGGTTTAATTATATACTTTGTTCAGTTTTGTGACATTTTATCCATGACACAATATTGACTTTGAAGGAAGATCTTATCACAGTAACTGAGACATCAGATGTGATCAGTACAATTTCCCAAAGACATTGATTACTGAGGAATGTATGAGATCATACATATCAAACACTCAGTGTAGTTCCAGGTTCATAATACATACTTAGTGCTTTTTAAATTAAAATTCAGTGGAAATAACTTAGTGATTAAAACATAACCTCACAGATTACAATATCACACGTGAAACTGGCATATTAGTAAGATCTAGAAAATTCAGATGTTAGTTGAGGGAAAGGAAACAAGAGACTCAAGTTCAACTCACTTTATCGATTATGAAAGAGAGGTTCAGTAGTACCAAGGAGTCATTCAAGCACACACAGCTATGGTAAGTAGTTCAGAACAAAAGCGCAGTATCCAAGCTTTCAGTTCTCTCTTTTAGCAAGGCAATAAGACAAATGAATAAAGAAAAGATTTTGAGGAGCTAAATGCACAGTGCAAGCCTTTTTATTAGTCAGTTTGAATGAGTCTCATCTTTAAACAGTAGACTTTATGCCTCAGGCTTTATTGGTAGGCTGAAAAAACCAAATTCCCCAAATCCCCTCAGTAGCCATCAGTCAGACTTCTGCTAGCTGGAAAGCCCAGGACTAATTCCTATCTCTGCGAGTGATCTGCCTAGCTACCTGGGAGCATCAAGGCTCCAGGACACATGACACCATCCACCTGAGAGCTGGAACCTTCTCAGTGACTGGAAGCTTCCTTCACACCCCTAAGTGTGGAGAGCACCAGACAGGACACCAAACCTAGCACTGGTATCATGAATAGTGGAAGGTTTGCTAGGAAGTTTATGTGTCAAGGCCGTCACACCCTTCCAAGCCCCAGGACAGATCTCAAAAATGGTTCATGTGGTCTTTTGAATTCTTTTATTTTTCCTGAGAAAAATATATTAACTATAATCAGTTAAGACTTCCATCTCTTTTTGCCTTGATTTCTGCTCCAACACACTCCCCTTATGTTAGGTGATGTTGAGCAGGTGTGGGGACTTGGGGCTCTACCTAAGGGAAAGTTGAATTGAGGATACACTTAGTTTTAATTTAATGAGAAATAGTTAAGCGGTTTCCAGTCACTTTAATGATGCACATAGATTTTTACTTTCCTCCTCAATGCAGGAAAGGCCCCCTGAATCACTTGTCAAGTATCATGGCAAAGAGTAGGACCCAGGTCATGTCACAGCGTAAATGAGTCTGGTGGTGTATGGTACCTGACACAGGAGATTTATGGGTGATGCAGGAAAAATGAGGCTTTATAGGGAGCCAGAAGCTACTCCATGGACTAGTGAAATTATAAATAGATTCTATTCTCATAGAGAACTCATCAAAATGCAAGTTCTCTTCCATCAGAATATACCATTTTCCAGCAATCAATGATATGATACAACACCTATAACATTTTTTCTTCTCTTTTGATGGGAAACAACTGAAACTGAATGTATCAGAATTTCTCTTTGTAGGGCACAGCCTTGTGGCAGTTCTAAAAAGAATGGGTGTACATATGGTTGAAGTGGCATGTTTTATGCATTTCATCAAAAATGAAGAAATTTTGACTAAGCATGCTAGCATAAAGACTAGGTTATCCTGCTATTCTCTAACAACAACAACAACAACAAAATTCCAAATCCACTGCCACATGAAGAGGCAATAAAGGGAATGTAGCTAAATGTGTAGGGAAGAAAAATGTAAAACAAGTAAAAGAAATTATGTTGCTTTTTGTGATTGTATGAGACATTTTCAGCTTTCTCAGTTCAGTTCAGTCACTCAGTCTGACTCTTTGCAACCATGGACTGCAGGACACCAGGATTCCCTATCCATCACCAACTCCCAGAGCTTGCTCAAACTCATGTCCATTGAGTTAGTGATGCCATCCAAGTATCTTATCTTGTCCTCTCCTGCTGCCTTCAATCTTTCCCAGCATCAAGGTCTTCACCAAAGAGTCAGCTCTTCACATCAGGCGCCCTAAGTAATTGGAGCTTCAGCTTCAGCATCAGTTCTTCCAATGAATATTCAGGGTTGATTTCCTTTAGGAAATTTAGCAATTTCTGATGGTTTAGTTTTAATTTTGCATAATGTTTATTTTATAACTATTTTGTGATTTTTTTCTTCCTCCCCCTTGGCCCCTGAAGAAAACATTCTCTGAGCTTCAGTTCAACAATGCCTCTAAGTTTATTCTGGGCAGAGGTAAAGATAAGGATAGATAGGAGAAAGGGAAGGGGAAAAGGAAAAGACAAAGGCAGTTAGAGGAAAAGCGGGAAAAGTCCTACAGGGAAGAGAATCAATCTTGATGGGATCAAGCAGTTTGAATGTGCTTGGGCCTCTGAGGAGGTCAAGAGACAACAGACATGATGAATACACTTTTCCAAAGGAAGGAAAGGCAGGGAATCCTGGCTGTGAGTTCATTTCACCAGTTGGAATACTTGAAGACATGGAATAGCATCTATTTTATTTGACTCATGGGTTGGATATTTCACTATTACTCTCCTGCAGGCATTTTCTTTGGTTGACTTTCTCAGGGTGAACAACCTCAAGTGTTCCATTAACTAAAGTTAGAAATTATTCCTGTTACTGGGCAAGAGTTAGTAGGATTACAAGGCATCCCATGAGAAGAGCTGCCATGTGACAAAGGAGATTATGCTGGGAAATTACAGCAAATCTTCAAAACTATGGCTCTACAGAATATTCAGAAAAACCTGTAGTGACATTATCATGCCTCAGTTTCTACTGGTTTTTGGTAGAAACAACCCATCTCTCAGGTTTATTCTGAAGAATGATTTACTGTCTTTTTTTGTTCTTGAAATTATGAAATGTCTCCTTCCTGAATTCCCTTGTACTCTTTGAGATATCATTACCAATGGGGAAAACAGGGTGTTAGTTACAGGATGAAAGTATGCACCACCCACACTATTCTACTCTTGCCAAGCAAAATTATACATCTGAAAGCCCATGCCTAATAGAAGGAATCTTGCCTAAACCTTACTGGCTTCACCTGATCCCTTGTCTCAGCTCAAAATTCTCAACAGTTTAGGAAAAAATGAGAAAAATCACTTTGATTTTACATGCCACAAGCCTGGAAACATTGACAAAGATGTGATAAATAGTTTGTTCCTATTATGTGAAAATATATAGTAAAATAATATTGTCTTTCTCCCAAATGTATGGCTTTAGAATACTCCAAGAAAACAATTTTGCAGCTCCACACTGCATCATACAAAGTGTTATAACACATGGCCCTGGGCTGATAGAAGATTGCAAAGCATAATATTTTCAGATATGAGCAATCATAGAGTAAAGACGTATGAAGGAGAGAAAAATTGTCATCATTTGGCCTGGTGCCAGGATCCAAGACAATTGCCATATTGAGCTCTGAATCCACTCAGCAAAATTCAGTGTTGCCCTGAAATTCACTGGATATGAAAGGAATACCCCAGCTTGATGAGAGAAGGACAGGGAAGGCTCCCTCAGAGACTTCTTAGTCCATGCCTATGGTTTCTCTGGGAAGGACAGTTTCATCCTTCATTATCTTGCTTGATTGCAAGAAATGGAAATTCACTCAAACAAGCCAAAGCAATGGAGTGATATTCAACAAACAAAATGAATGAACTGTGTCTGTACACAACTACATGATGAATTCTATAAGCAGAATGCTAAGCAAAAGATTCCAGAGACAAACATTTTTTGTACTTTAGTATTCTGTTTACATAAAAATGCAATCTATAGTGTAACGACTGAGGTGAGGCCTTTGTACGTGTCTGAATGACTTGGACAAGAGTGGAAGCAACAGAGATGGAAATGCGTTGGTGATTTTGACACTTCTTAAAAGAGAGGTCATGGGCCAGAAAGGCTATGTAATGCTGTCCCTGCACTTCAGATTTCCTTCCAGAGCTAAAGTAGGAAGTAGGGATGGTGCCAGGTAGCTTCTGGTGGTCTGGTAGCTTCTGGTGGTCTGGTAGCTTCTGGTGGTCTGCTACTCTTGCCCTGGTCTCTCATTTGTCAGTCAAGTCATGGTTTCCGAAACAGCTACTTTGTCTACAGCCCACCAAATGCAGTGTTCTGTGCCAAGGGAGTGGAGACCCTTAGGGAAACTCACAATCTTGTTAGAGGAAACAGAATAAAAAAAGGCGAGAAACAGAAGCAGAACAAACACAATGTAATAACCTCTCCTGGTTAAGAAAAAAATCAATTAGGGAAGGTTATACCACATCGAAGGAAGAGAAGGATACACACTTAGAGAGAACGATATAGGTAAGTATGTATTAAAGCTTTAGCAAAGATGGTAATAATTCATAAACATTTAATAAATTTTCACAGTAACTGTAAATCACTTACATAGTCATCTCTTCAAACATAGCTTAGAACTGGTGGGGAGGTAAAAAGACCCCATGAAGGTGAATAATGGAAAAGATAAAGGGATACTGGAGGAGAAAAGATGGGAGGCAAGGGGGTTCTAAAGTTATGGAAGTACCTGGTGGACCAGTCAGTGACTGAAAGTGAAAGTTATACCAATCACGTACACAATCTTTGCTAATCAAGCTGTTAAGAATGCTCTGTTAATAGTGCACCAATGCACCTTCCCACATATTATGACCATAAGTACTTAGTTATATTTGGGTGGGGAGTGGCAGGCCAGGGGTAAGGGTTGGAAGGTAGCATTTACAATGGATTGTTAAATAGTGACTTAACAGTGGATAAAAAACTAGATCAATGCTCTAGTCCCAGTCTTGTGACATTCTGCATCTGGGTGTCTTTTAAATCACTAGCTGAAAGAGGTAACTCTTCAGAAGCAATAACAGTTTGGGAGAAGGTAGTAGAAAGTGAAAACTTAAGAATGAATGACTAGAAAACTGGATCATCTGCTTGTTTTCTTTTAAATCCTCTCCCTGTCCATTCTCTGTAAACTTCATTTCCTGGGCTTTCTTGCCAACTGGCTTTTTGGTTTAGTCAATAAAAGGCACTGGGGAGATTGAAGATCAAGGATAAGGGGGAGCCAGGGTGATTCTTGCTTTTCTCTCAGCTTCAGCCAGGGTCTCTGGCACTGGCTATATCTTCTCCTTGATCCCTGCTCCTATGTGAAGACTCTGTTTCTGTGGGTGGCTCTGATTCTTTGGCTCCAATAAAATTTTTCCCTTTATCCTTCTTGTCCTACTAGTGATAGCAGCTTCAAGCTGTTGCCTTAACGGCCTTTGTTTGGCTTTTCTGTTCTTCCAGCACCACTGTGACTAGTTCCACATGTTAAATTCTTTCTACTGGAGTACGTTATATAGCCTCTTTGCTCGCTCATGACTGAAGTGAAGTGGAGATAGCTCAGTCACATCTGACTCTTTGTGACTCCATGAACTGTAGCCCACCTGGCTCCTCTATACATGGGATTTCCCAGGGAAGAATACTGGAGTGGGTTGCCATTTCCATAACTAATACAACCAGAAAGCCCTTCTTCAGCTAATGTATAATTAGTGCACTATTTCCCCACAGGGATTTCCATGAGGAGTTATTGGAGGAAGGGGGCCATGGAGGAAGGTTTAGAATTCCACAGTAACTCCTTTCATATTTGTAAAGAAAGTTATACAGTAACAGAAAAGGTATCAAAGATCACTAGGGAAAATGATACAAGAGTTTGCAAGAGGATCAGGAGACTCTAGATTCTGCTCTCCTCACTGAGAGGAGAGATCAGTCCATGCCAGTGCTGGCATGCTCAGTCATGTTCAACTCTTTGTGACCCTTTGGACTGTAGCCCAACAGGCTCCTCTGTCCATGGGATTATCCTGGCAAGACTACTAGAGTGGGTTGCCATTTCTTTCTCCAGGCAAGAAAGCTGTGGGGGATCATTAGTTCAGTTCAGTTTAGTTCAGTTGCTCAGTTGTGTCCAACTCTTTGCGACCCCATGAATTGCAGCACACCAGGCCTCCCTGTCNCATGTCCAGTTCTAACTGTTGCTTCCTGACCTGCATACAGATTTCTCAAGAGGCAGGTCAGGTGGTCTGGTATTCCCATCTCTCTCAGAATTTTCCACAGTTTATTGTGATTCACACAGTCAAAGGCTTTGGCATAGTCAATAAAGTAGAAATAGATGTTTTTCTGGAACTCTCTTGCTTTTTAGATGATCCAGCGGATGTTGGCAATTTGATCTCTGGTTCCTCTATGGCTTTGTAAGGTGTGAAAAGCAAGTGGTACAGAAAAGGAACAGGCTAAACTGCAACTCTGAATACACTGGAGCAAATATTGTGAGAGTAGAATGCCTTATGTGGGGCAACCCAAGAGGATCACAGACAGTTTGGAGAGCCTTTTCCTTGAAGTCACCCATAGAGAAAGGCTGAGAATTTGAAGCACTGTTGTGAAACACTCCCAAACCATATAGGTCCATCTCATAGCTGCCTCTGAGAGACAGAGGACTTCCCAACCTTATTATAAATCATGCATTACACAGAGGTAGAGTAGAAATCAGCTCCAATGGCCCCTTTAATTTGTTATCAATCTTGGGCTGGCTGGGCTGGTCCTAGGCCTGGTTTCCCACAAATCCATTTGTTACTTTCTCCTCGATTTGCTATTCATCTTGGAAAGAAAGGGTTTATCCTATCAAGCTGGTGTTCTGTATCCTCAGCAGTTGTCTTCTAGATGGATTTGGGCAATGAGAGCCATCACTGGGAGGTTAGAGAGAGAGAGAAAGAGAGAAACCAGCAGATTTCTCCCCTTCCTTTTCTGCCTTGGGCAGCATCGCTACCAAGGGCTGCATTTTCCTGGGGTCCAGGTGTTTTCTAAGCAGCTTGCTATGGTTTGGTCTTCCACCACATAATCCCAGTCTTGGGGTGTCAGTAAAACTACGTTTTCCATCTATCCTTCCTACCTAGGGGTGGTAGAAGATTCCAAAGATTGTTAATTTCTGGGCTGGTATCTTGTTTGGCTTTTCCAGAATCCATCACCTGCTTTAACTGATTTCTTGCATTGTATTCTTTCTATTTTAAATACTCAAGTGGTTTCTGATCCCTAGTTAGACCCTCCCTGATACACTAACTCTATAAAGATGAGAGACAAGTCAGAGACAATTAGGATAAATAGACTCATACAGGCAATTACAAGTCCTGGATTCCAGATCCAAAAAGCCAAGTTTATACACTTTCCTGAGATCAATTGTACAGCTAATTAATCTCCTTCAAGGCTATGGCTTTTCCTGTGGTCATGTATGAATGTGAGAATTGGACTGTGAAGAAGGCTGAGCACCAAAAAATTGATGCTTTTGAACTGTGGTGTTGGAGAAGACTCTTGAGAGTCCCTTGGACTGCTAGGAGANTCAAGGCTATGGCTTTTCCTGTGGTCATGTATGAATGTGAGAATTGGACTGTGAAGAAGGCTGAGCACCAAAAAATTGATGCTTTTGAACTGTGGTGTTGGAGAAGACTCTTGAGAGTCCCTTGGACTGCTAGGAGATCCAAACAGTCCATTCTGAAGGAGCTCAGCCCTGGGATTTCTTTGGAAGGACTGATGCTAAAGTTGAAACTCCAGTACTTTGGCCACCTGATGTGAAGAGTTGACTCATTGGAAAAGACTCTGATGTTGGGAGGGATTGGGGGCAGGAGGAGAAGGGGACGACCGAGGATGAGATGGCTGGATGGCATCACTGACTCAAGGGACGAGAGTTTGAGTGAACTCTGGGAGTTGGTGATGGACAGGGAGGCCTGGCGTGCTGCAGTTCATGGGGTCGCAAAGAGTTGGACACAACTGAGTGAATGAACTGAACTGAACTGAATCCTCAAAACCAAAGAGCATAAAAACAAGTTGTTAAAATTTTTTCACATTTTAGTGATTTTTCTTCCTATATCTGAGAACCCCAAATTGTCATTTTGAAATAAATCTGTTATTACGTCTTTATTTTACAAGTAAAATCATGGTGGAATTTCAAGGTGCAGAACACTTAGGCAGTTGTAGGTCTGTACCTAGATAGCATATTCAAAAGCAGAGATATTACTTTGCGACTAAGGTCTGTCTAGTCAAGGCTATGGTTTTTCCAGTAGTCATGTATGGATGTGTGAGTTAGACTGTGAAGAAGGCTGAGCACTGAAAAATTTATGCTTTTGGACTGTGGTATTAGAGAAGACTCTTGAGAGTCCCTTGGACTACAAGGAGATCCAACCAGTCCATTCTGAAGGAGATCAATCCTGGGATTTCTTTGGAGGGAATGAATCTAAAGCTGAAACTCCAGTACTTGGGCCACCTCATGAGAAGGGTTGACTCATTGGAAAAGACTCTGATGCTGGGAGGTTTGGGGGACGGAGGAGAAGGTGACAACAGAGGATGAGATGGCTGGATGGCATCACTGACTCGATGTGCATGAGTCTGAGTGAACTCTGGGAGTTGGTGATAGACAGGGAGGCCTGGCGTACTGGGATTCATGGGGTTGCAAAAAGTCAGACACAACTCAGTGACTGAACTGAACTGAACTGAACTGATGGCATAGCAGGTTAGATTTTAATGTTATTATGAATTGACTTTTAATTTAATTAATTTTAATTTTTAAAATTTAAATTACTTTCTAAAATTTACATGCCATAAAATTGATTTTTTTTCTTTTTGTATACAGTCCTATGGATGAATTATAATATACATATAGATTAAGGTAACCACAACAATCGGGATTTCCATCATCCCCTCAAAATTGTCATGCCACCCTTTGTAATCATACTCTCCACCTACCCCTAATTTCTGGCAGCCACTGATTTTCTATAGCCAAAGTTTTCTCTTTTTTGATAATTTCATATAGGTTGAACAAATATGTGATGTTTTGAGACTGGTTTCTTTGAATCAGCAGAAGTTTTTGGCAACATATCCATGTTACACATATATATTAGCTTGCTTCTCTTTATTGCCGAGCAGTAATCCATCATAGTCAAAGTCCTCATGCGAAGAGTTGACTCATTGGAAAAGACCCTGATGCTGGGAGGGATTGGGGGCAGAAGGAGAAGGGGATGACAGAGGATGAGATGGCTGGATGGCATCACCAACTCGATGGACGTGAGTTTGAGTAAACTCTGGGAGTTGGTGATGGACAGGGAGGCCTGTAGTGCTGGGATTCATGAGGTCGCAAAGAGTCGGATAGACCGAGTGACTGAACTGAATCCATCATAGTAGCTCTCCCTTGTGGCTCAGGTGGTAAAGGGTCTGTCTGCAATGTGGGAGACCTGGATTCTATCCCTGGGTTGGGACGATCCCCTGGAGAAGGAAATGGCAGCCCACTCCAGTACTCTTGCCTGGAAAATCCCATGGGTGGAGGAGACTGGACACAACTGAGCCACTTCACTAATTCATTATAAGGACGTGCCACAATTTGTTTATCCATTCATTTGCTGAAGGCTATTTAAATTGATTACAGTTTGAGGCAATTATGAATGAAGCCTCTATGAATATTCACACACAGATTTTCATATAAGTTCACTTCTCAAGGGTAGATATGGGGGGAGGTAGGGTTGCAGAATCATGTGATAAATTTATGTTTAATTATATAAGAAAGTATAAAATTATTTTCTAGAGATGGTGTACACTTTTGCATTCCTATCAACAATGTGAAATTTTCAGTTGCTCTGCAGCTTTGTCGGCACCTGATATTGTCACTATTCTCAGGTATGTAAGGAATGCAGTGGCATCTCATTATAACTTTAACTTTCATTTCCCTAATGGCTAATCATGTTGAACATCTTTTTTTCATGTGTTTATTTGTCATCTCTATATAGCTCGGATGGTAAAGAATCCATCTGAAAGGCAGGAGACCTGGGTTCAGTCCTTGGGTTGGGAAGATCCTCTGAAGAAGGGAATGGCAACCAACTCCAGTATTCTTGTCTGGAGAATCCCCATGGACAGAAAAGCCTAGCAGACTACAGTCCATGGTGTCACAAAGAGTTGGACACGACTGAGTGACTAAGCACATATCCTCTTAGATAAAGTGTCCAAGTTTTTTGTCTGTTTTTAATGTAGTATTTGTTTTACTGCTGTTGTGTTTTCAGAGTTCTTTCTATTTTCTGGAATAAGTGATTTTCACATGTTATCCCTGTCTATGGCTTATTTTTTTCATTTTTATAATGGTGTCTCTTAAAATATATATTTTTTGTAAAGTCCAATTCATTTTTTTTTCTTTAATAAATTGTGCTTCTGGTCTCATCCCTGGGTTGATAAGATCCCCCAGAGAAGAGACTGGCTACCTACTCCAGTCTTCTTGCCTGGGAAATCCCACAGACAGAGGATCCTGGTGGGATGGAATCCATGGGGTCACAAAGAGTCAGATATGACTGAGGGACTAACAGACTACAAATTCTTTGCCTAAGTGCCCACTTTGCTCCAGTTCACAAAGTTTATACTTAACTAAGATATAAGAGTCTGGCAATAATGAGTAAAATTATTCTGATGGTCAATTAGCTATATGGAATTTGTAATAAAGATTATTTTATATCAATACTTTATTTTAACTTTTGTGCTACATATCTTCTATATCAGTAAAGTTTATAATAAATATGTGTGTGCACATGTTTTTTCCTGAAGAATTGGTTGCTAAAAACTTATGAGAAATTTTCGAGAGAAATATCAATAACCTGAGATATGCAGAAGACACCACCCTTATGGAAGAAAGTGAAGAGGACTTGATGAGCCTCTTGATGAAAGTGAAAGAGGAGAGTGAAAAAACTGGCTTAAAACTCAACATTCAGATTACTAAGATCATGGCATCTGGTTCCATCACTTCATGTCAAGTAGATGGGGAAACAATGGAAACAATGACAGACTTTATTTTGTTGGGCTACAAAATCACTGCAGATGGTGACTGCAACCATGAAATTAAAAAATGATTGCTCTTGGAAGAAAAGCTATGGCAAAAAAACTGGACAGCATATTAAAAAGCAGAGACATTACTTTGCCACAAAGTTCCATCTAGTCGAAGCTATGGTTTTTCCAGTAGTCATGTACGGATGTGAGAATTTTATTATAAGTGCACTGTGATGACCCAGAGGGATGGTACAGGGAGGGAGGTGGGAGGGGGGTTCAGGATGGGGAACACGTGTATACCCATGGCAGATTCATGTTGATATATGGCAAAACCAATACAATATTGTAAAGTAATTAACCTCCAATTTAAAGAAATAAATAAGAAAACTGAGTGCCAAATAATTGATGCTTTTGAACTGTGGTGTTGAAGAAGACTCTTGAGAGTGCCTTGGACTGCAAAGAGATCAACCCAGTCAGTCCTAAAGGAAATCAACTTGAATGTTCATTGGAAGGACTGATGATGAAACTGAAACTCCAAAACTTTGGCCACCTGACATGAAGAACTGACTCATTGGAAAAGACCCTGATGCTGGGGAAGATTGAAGGCAGGAAGAGAAGGGGATGACAGAGAATGAGGTGGTTAGCTGGCATCACTGACTCAATGGACATGGGTTTGAGCAAGCTTTGGGAGTTGGTGAAGGACACGGAAGCCTGGTGTGCTGCCATCCAATGTGTTGCAAAGAGTCAGACACGACTGAATGACTAGACTGAACTGAATGCCCTGAGAACACTGCTGTGAGCTACACACTGGTGGCTTTAATCACGGAATTTGCATTTTGGTACCCCTGGATTCTAGTTCTATGGCTAGAAGTAACTGTGATTAACTTCATGCAAGTCACTTAAACTTTCTAGGTCTCAACTCATTATGTATGTGCTGTGCTTAGCTGTGTCCAACTCTCTGGGACCCCATGGACTGTAGCCCACCAGGCTCTTCTGTCCATGGGGATTCTCTAGACAAGAATACTGGAGTGGGTTGCATACCTTCCTCTAGAGGATCTTCCCAACCCAGGGATCAAACCCAGGTCTCATTCATTGCAGGCAGATTCTTTACCAGTTGAGCTACCAGGGAAGCCCAGATCACAGTGTAAATATATGTAAATTAGGTAAGTAGGCATAACACTGACTTTGCAAGATGTTTTATAGATTAAACTCTAATTTTGCATAGAGCTTAACAATGAACTTTCAGCAAATGGTAATTATTGTACATTGGACTATTTTTCAAAACCTAATGTGAGAGATAGACTGTAAAGAAAGCTGAGCGCTGAAGAACTGATGCTTTTGGACTGTGGTATTTGAGAAGACTCTTGAGTTCCTTGGACTGCAAGGAGATCCAACCAGTCTATCCTAATGGAAATCAGTCCTAAATATTCATTGGAAGGACTGATGCTGAAGCTGAAACTCCAATACTTTGGCCACCTGATGTGAAGATCTGACACATCTGAAAAGACCCTGATGCTGGAAAAGACTGAAGGCAGGAGGAGAAGGGGATGACAGAGGATGAGATGGTTGGATGGCATAACTGATGTGATGGGCGTGAGTTTGAGTAAGCTCCAGGAGTTGGTGATGGACAGAGAAGCCTGGCATGCTGCAGTGCATGGGGTCACAAAGAGTCGGACATGACTGAGCGACTGAACTGAATGTTCATAATGATTCTGTTTAAGAAAGATTCTGTTTCAATCAATATATTTTATTTAAAAAGACAAGAAAATAAGCAATATGTTTTAGATTGCTTCTCATCCAAAGTTGTTGAAATAAAAATTCATTTGCTTAGGCACTTTAAAAAGGACATGGAGGGACTTTCCCGTTGGTCCTGTTTTTAAGAATCTACCTTGCAGTGCAGGAGACCCCGGTTTGATTTCTTGGTCCAGAAGATCCACTGGAGAAGAACTAGGCTATCCACTCCAGTATTCCTGGGCTTCCCTTGTGGCTCAGTTGGTAAAGAATCTGCCACAATATGGAAGACCTGGGTTCAATCCCTGGGTTGGGAAGATCCCTTGGAGAAGGGAAAGGCTACCCACTCTAGTATTTTGGCCTGGAGAATTCCATGAACTCTATGGTCCATGGGGTCACAAAGAGTTGGACACCACTGAGTGACTTTCACTTTCACTTTCTTCCAGTGCAGGGGATGCAGGTTTGATCCCTGGTCAGGGAACTAAGGTCTCACATGCTGCAGAGTTACTGAGCCCAGGCACTCCAGAACCCATGGGCCATAACCAAAGAGCCTGTGTTAAATAACTAAATAAATTAAAAATAAATAAATAAAAAGGAAATGGTAAATGAACATTGCCTAGACATTCCCTTGGCTAACAATCAGATTATTTCTGTAGAGCTTTACAGTTCCTGAAGTGTGTTCCAACACACGAGCCTCATCAGTTCTCCAGAAACAGAAGATCCCCGTTGATGATAAGCATTACTGCAGCTATTGCCTGAGCCAGCCAGTAACTCATTTTGTTTTCTGGCAAACCATAAACACTTTTCCTTCTCTTAAAAAATAACTTTAAGCTGCCCTAGGACTTTCTGATCTCAAGCAAAGCTGACCAGCTCACCGACAGCCTGAGGAATTCCTCTGCTGTCCTTATTAACCTGTAACCAGCATGCTGGTTGCTTTTCCTGTTTGCCAGCTGTGTTTGTACCAAAACATACCCTTCCTTCAGACATCCTCTGATCCTCACTCTCAAGTGGAAGCAAGACAACAGGAAGTGAGCAAAACTGATTTGTGCCGTGGTCAACAGTACAGAGGTTAATATGTCACTAAAGGAAGTTTCAGAAAGAGAATATCTAAGATAACACAGTCTTTCCCATGGCTGACAAGAGTCCCAGTGCCTGTGTGCTAGTTACCCTTATGCAGACATACTTTCCTAACAGTTCTGCTAAACAAATGCACGTGTATGCATTTATTTGTATTTGTGCTTATATTTGATACATTTATACATGTGTTCACAACCACACTCATTCACAAACACACAGCATGTCAGTCTGCATTTAAAAGACATTGAAGGACTGATTTCTTCTGCATTGAGACCAAAAGGATTCTATACTTGATGCATGTGTTTTATGGCATATATATTTAAGACTTACTTTGCTCCTGGGCAAAAAAGACTTAGCCAAGGTACACTTTGCTCATTCTTATATCAAATGTCTGAGAAGAAACTAAATACATCATTGCACAATGGATATAATTTTCTAGATGTAATATGGTCAACTTGGTATAATGTGTAGTAAACAAGATGTGAATTATGGAGAAAATGTTTCTACTTGACTTTGGAATAAATTATGTGAGCAATTTCCTTGACAATAATTTATCATTCCTTTTGAGCATTTCCCCCCGGTTGTGTAGTTTGTTATTATCAATGTCCAAATTCAATATCAACCCCATAAATGATAAGCTGTGCCTGATACAGTGGGATCAAAATCACTAAGACGGTATAGCTTTTATAAAGCAGCCTAGAATTGCATTAGATTTTTAAGCAATTGAAGTAAGAAATAATTGAATATGTAGACAACTGAAATTTGCATGACTTATCAGTGAGGCAAATTACCCAATCATTATTTATGTAACTGAGATTTGGGTACCAACATTGGATTTTCCATCTGTTCTAATTATTTTAAATTTTCTTAGTTTAACCCTACTCCACTAACATATTGAAATCTTTGAAACTTAAACCTCCATCCTACTGATACTATTTCAGTTTTGTGTATTAAAAGATGCTTATGTTTTAAAAGGTCTTCATTATGCTTCTCGGCTCAGAATCACCCCTCTATTTTATAACAAAATCTCTAAACCTGTCTTTCATAATTTCTTCTTTCTTTTCTTTTCTTAACCACTCTTCATTTTATTCAGTTAGTCTTGAGTAGAGCTGAGCCAATGCCCTGTCTCCATAGGTGGATATACGATTCTGACCTGACTCATCAGAATACTCCATCCTTGCCACTGTTATTGATTCAAGATTAGATATATGATGAAGTTCAGCCATGAGTCATCTCAGGGTGGCTGCTGGGAATTAAGCATATCTGAAGTTGCTAACCTGATGAGGTGTGACGAAGTGTGTTAATCATTCAGTTATGTCTGATTCTGTGCCCCATGGACAATAGCCCACCAAGCTCTTCTGTCCATGGAATTTCTCCAGGCAAGAAGACTGGAATGGGTTGCCATTCCCTTCTCCAGTGGATCTTCCCAATCCGGGGATCAAACCTGGGTCTCCCACATTGCAGGCAACTTCTTTACTGTCTGAGCAAACAGGTGGGGTAATGTGGGTCATCTTTAACATTATATTGAGTAGTCTATATAACATGAAGCCAATAGAGGAAGCAGAGTCAAGAGATTGTGAGAAAAAGACAGCATTTTTTATCACATCATGTAAGTTTCATAATCCATTTGTGCTTATAGTTTCATTCCTGAAATTTTCTGATTGAGTTTCTGTCACTTGCAAATAGAAGAGCCTTAACAATTCACCCTATCCCTCAACTCAAATATCTCATTATCATGTTGAACTAAAAAAGAGGACAATACTCTCTGTCAAGAGTTCAGTCTGGGTTAATGTTCAAGTCAATGTTGATTTTCATATTATTCTACCAGTTCTGAACACATCAATCACCAGCTTCCATTACCTATCTTGTTCCAAGGATTCCATGACACCTCTCACAAGGACCTTGATGAATAAATCACCTACATAATATCTTCTTGTCTAAAACACTTTTAAAAAATGAAAGAGGCAAGCAAGTCACGAATCCAATCTGTTTTTCAATTGTGGAGGACAATTGCCAATTTTTTGTAGTTTGGAATCCTGTTTTCTTTCCAAAAAGCACACTGATTTCCTTTTAGAGAATGAACTATAACCCTCTGTGTCTGTAGCCTTGGCAGACAGGCAAACCTAGCTTCCTGCCTCAGACCATGATCACCCAAGGGCCCATATCCTTTCTGTATCTGCTTTTTCAGGGGAAAGGGACAGGCATGTTACTAAGCTTGCAAATTAGAGCTTCTCTCCCGAGCTGTTGAATTCTGAGTAGTTTACACAAGGATGCAGTTGTTGTTGCATGCTCTTTTTAATTGTGGACCACAGACAAAGCTCATTTTTTTTAAATAAGGTGAGCTCCCAATTTTCTATTGCCTACAAACTGATAGATGAAAGGTCATTTTTTTTTAAAGAACTTATCAAACTTCTGTTTAATGAGCAAACCTATAAATTTATCCAGGAATTTTTAAATTCTTCTAACCAAGCTTCTTCCCTTGAAAATGTATAGATATTTGCTATTTCCTTCAGGAAATCTTTTTCATTCAGAAAATTGTTTCATCATCACTTGGCTTCCCCAAGGCAGATGAGAGAGATTCTGCATAGAACATGTTGCCTTAATACACCTGAATAGATTTGACTTAAAAATTTGAGTTTTCATAAAGAAATTTGGCAATTTCTTCCTAGATTCTTCTCTAACTTGGCTTCAGCTTACTTAAGATAGCTTTCTAAGCCCTTTATGTTTTAGAGGTTATTATTTTTGTCAAGAAAATGAAGAAGGAAGAGGAGATAAAAGAGCAGAAATGTTAATTGTTCACAGTCTTTGTCTCAGTCATACTGAGTTTACCACTTGTTCCATAATCTTGAGCATGCTGGTTTAATCATGGTAATGTTCAAGTAATTAATTTATAAATTTGAGAAAGTGAGTTCTACTTTTTATGATTTGCTAAAGGAACTGCAAATAGCAGAAATTCACTCAAGATAAGTTTCCATCTTCCTCTTTTGCCAGCAAGACATTTGTAATTTCTGTCTTTTTGTCCTTGTTGCACACATAATTCTAAAGGCCTTCCTCTTGTATTTAGTATTTCCCTACCCCGGGCCAGAAAGAGACATTATTCCCTTGTTAGTTGCTCTAAAAGACTCTGATGCTGGGAGAGATTGGGGGCAGGAGGAGGAGGGGACGACCGAGGATGAGATGGCTGGATGGCATCACGGACTTGATGGACGCGAGTATGAGTGAACTCCGAGAGAGGGTGATGAACAGGGAGGCCTGGCGTGCTGCAATTCATGGGGTTGCAAAGAGTCGGACATGACTGAGCAACTGAACTGAACTGAAGTTGCTCTAAGTTATGAGTTCTGATTTCAGTGAAGAGTTCCCTAAAAACTTGGACAGAAGAGGAATACACTTGCCATTGAGAGCCTATACTATATAAATTTACTAATGGTGGATCAAAACAGAGATTAGCAAAGTCATCTTTCAGTGTTGTTATAATGTCACTTGGGTCTGTGGTTCCCTCACACTGGGATTTTATAGAGGAGTAAAATTTTAAAATTAAATAAAATACAAGGATTATCAAGTTATAAATTTTCCAAGGAAGGACATTAGAACTACAGATAATAAAATATTATGGAGAATGAAATCCTTCCCTTCAGAAATTGGGGCATAAAATGGTTGATGCTAAGTATTTAATCAACTCCTAACAAGCTGTTATTGGAGAAGAAAATGGCAACCTACTCCAGAATTCTTGCCGGGAAAATTTCATGGACAAAGGAGGCTGGTGGGTTACAGTCCATGGGGTCACAAAGAGTTAGACACAACTGAGTGACTAACTTTTTAACAAGCTGTTATATCAAGAGCTCAGTCTTTGTGTTTCTAGAGGCATAATAATGGGATAAAACTGAATATGGCCAGTTTCTTATTGAAGGAAGTACAAGCAGTAACAATTTGAAGATGGGTGTGAAGAAGTTTAAGGTGCTGATGATGGGAAGGAAGTGACCCTGTCCCACATAATAAAGGGAAGATATAATGACCAACCTTGTTTGTAGAGAAGCAGCCTTGCTCATCATGGGGTGGTGAAGGAATGCTTTCCTTTGTCCTTGTGAACTTAGTTCATATGTTGTAAACTGTTTGATAATAGGTCTAATCTTGGTATGAAAATGTATTTTGTTGGCCCACATATTACTTTAAAAATAAAATGATTTCAGATAGGTATGTACTTTTCAGCCTCATATTGTTTTGTGTATCATAGCTGTGTCACTTATTTATCAACATTGTCTTTTTGACCTTTCAGGCATATGACCCTTCTACCCTTAGTTTACACTAGAAATTGATAAAATAAATCTGCAAAGGATCAGATAATAAATATATTAAATTTGTGGGCCATTTGTTGTGAATACTCAACTTTTCCACTGTAGCTTGAAAACAACCATAACAATAATGAATAATTTAATGTGATTGTATTCAAAAAAACTTTATGCACAAAATGAGCAGCAAGATGGGTTAGGCCCCAAGCTCATAGTATATAAAATCCCTGACTTGGATGATCACATTATTGATATTTAGTATTTGATTTTGGAAGATGGTATGTAATCTTTGAAGATGTATGTGAATATATATGCAACCAGTCTGATTGGTCAATTAAGAAGGATGAGCTAATATAGCTCTAAATCATTTGACTGAACTTTGAGTGTCACAGACAGCCTTAAACCTTTACTATAGCCTTGATCTCAGGGTGATATTCTAAACTGAATAAATCAGACATATGAAAGTACAGTGTTCTACGAGTACACCCATGGCAGATACATGTTGATGTATGGCAAACCCAATAAAATGTTGTAAAGTAATTAGCCTCCAATTAAAATAAATAAATTTATATTTTAAAAAAAAAACATCATTAAAGGATCAATCCCTAAATAACAGAAAGAAAGTACAATGTTCTTGGTAGAGATTATATGAAGAAAAAGCCATAAAANAAGGCTGAGTGCCGAAGAATTGATGCTTTTGAACTGTGGTGTTGGAGAAGACTGCTGAGAGTCCCTTGGACTGCAAGGAGATCCAACCAGTCCAACCTAAAGGTAATCAGTCTTGAATATTCATTGGAATGACTGATGCTGAAGCTGAAACTCCAATAATTTGGCCATCTGATGTGAAGAACTGACTCATTGGAAAAGATTCTGATGTTGGTAAAGATTGAAGGCAAGAAGAGAGGGGATTTACAGAGGATGAGATGGTTGGATGGCATCACTGACTCAATGGATATGAGTTTAAGCAAGCTTTGGGAGTTGGTGGTGGACAGGGAAGCCTGGTATGCTGCAGTCCATGGGGTCGTAGAGTCAGACACGACTGAGCAACAGAACTTAACTGACTGAACTGAACAGCTATGTTCCTTGGAAAGGAATCTGAGTCAACCACAGCCATAGACAAAGGCAAGCAGTAACATATCTACATGCAGAAGTCACATGTTCATGCCAAAAAACCCTGTCTCTTATACACATCTCAAACCCCTTATAGTAAAAGCCTCCTTGCAGTCGGGGAGGTCATATGACTGAGCTCATATCAATTGAATGTGGATGAAGTGAGGTGTGTTCTTTCTAGGATAAGCTAATAAAACATCTGCTTTTTATGCTCCTCCTTCATTTTCCCCTACTAAAACAACCTCAGGGGTCATATATTGAAGATGAAAGAAGCCTGAGCCCCTTCAGTTTTGTCACTCAGTCGTGTCTGACTCTACAACCCCATAAACCACAGCATGCCAGGCCTCCCTGATCTTCACCAATCCCCAGAGTCCACCCAAACCCATGTCCATCGAGTCGGTGATGCCATAAAACCATCTCATCCTCTGTAGTCCCCTTCTCCTCCTGCCCTCAATCTTTCCTAGCATCAGGATCTTTTCCAATGAGTCAGCTCTTTGCATCAGGTCATCAAGTATTGGAGTTTCAGCTTCAACATCAGTCCTTCCAATCAACACCCAGGACTAATATCCTTTAGGATGGATTGGTTGGGTCTCCTTGCAGTCCAAGGGACTCTCAAGAGTCTTCTCCAACACCATAGTTCAAAAGCATCAATTCTTCGGTGCTCAGCTTTCTTTATAGTCCAACTCTCACATCCATACGTGACCACTGGAAAAACCATAGCCTTGACTAGACGGACCTTTGTTGGCAAAGTAATGTCTTTGCTTTTGAATATGCTATCTAGGTTGGTCATAACTTTCCTTCCAAGGAGTAAGCATCTTTTAATTTCATGGCTGCAATCACCATCTGCCATAATTTTGGAACCTAGAAAAATAAAGTCAACCACTGTTTTCACAGCTTCCCCATCCATTTGCCATGAAGTGATGGGACCAGATGCCATGATCTTAGTTTTCTAAATGTTGATCTTTAACCCAACTTTTTCACTCTCTTCTTTCACTTTCATCAATAGGCTCTTTAGTTCTTCTTCACTTTCTGCCATAAGGGTGATGGCATCTGCATATCTGAGGTTATTGATATTTCTTCTGGCAATCTTGATTCCAGCTTGTGCTTCCTCCAGCCCAGCGTTTCTCATGATGTACTCTGCATATAAGTTAAATAAGCAGGGTGACAATATACAGCCTTGACATTCTCCTTTTCCTATTTGGAACAAGTCTGCTGGTCCATATCCAGTTCTAATCATTGCTTCCTGACCTGCATACAGATTTCTCAATCGCAGGAAGGTCAGGTGGTCTGATATTCCCATCTCTTTCAGAATTTTCCACAGTTTATTATGATCCAAACAGTCAAAGGCTTTGGCATAGTCAATAAAGCAGAAATAGATGTTTTTCTGAAACTCTCTTGCTTTTTCCATGATCCAGGAGATGTTGGCAATTTGATCCCTGGTTCCTCTACCTTTTCTAAAACAAACTTGAACATTTGGAAGTTCATGGTTCATGTATTGCTGAAGTCTGGCTTGGAGAATTTTGAGCAATACTTAACTAGAGTGTGAGATGAGTGCAATCGTGTGGTAGTTTGAGCATTCTTTGGCATTGCCTTTATTGAGCCCCTTAGGCACCTACTGAAAATGATTCAATCAATAGAACTTTCCAGGACTTTCCATGAATGAGAAATAAAATTTTATTGTGTTAAGTTATGTGTTAAGTTTAGAGTTTGAGGTGGGTTGTTGGCAGCTGACCCACCAGGACTGATACATGGCTAAGTAGCTACAACCTGATGTTTTCATAGCATGGAGAATAAGAGAACGGACTAAGGAGAGAGAACTGTGTTTTGTTTCAAGAGAGAGGCAGTCTAAGGAAATGCACTATCTGTGATCCACCCTATCATGGTCCACATGGATGTGGGAACTGGGGAAAGCACTAAGGAGCACACAGGTAGAAATCTCAGGAAAGATACTCTAAAAAGGTGACTTCTGAAGGGAAGAAGCTGATGTAAAATATGTCTATATATAAAATTTCAAAGTGAGGTATGTACTTTGGAATTTTCATGTATATGTTCTTATTTTTCTCATTTTTCTAGAAACCATTGAAAACTTTATCATGGATGAATTTCTGTTCAAAGAGCCATTTGAAAACCATCATCCCAGGATGACTGAATAGGTTTTTCAAAATGGTATGGTCAGTCATGAAAACATGGATTAAAGGAGAAACAAGAAACCATCATTAGTTATGACTACTATAGCAAGATCTCGGAAAGAGTAGGTCATGGTCAATCATCATTGACTGCACCCTATCCCGCTAGCAAGAACATTCTTAACATGAAAATGGATGCAGGAAGTGGCTAGCCAATTGATCCTGTTGACCAAAAACATTCTCACTGTAAAGTGGATGAATCAGGCTATCTTAGTTACCATTAAATATTTAATTCATCCTCTTGTTCTGATTCTAGAATGTGCAGGTCATGATGACCTCAAAGTTTCTCACTACTCTACATTTATAAGATTCATCATAAGTTGCAATTGACCTTTTATTTTTGTGTCTTCTTATGAGTTTGGATAGTACATAAGGTGGCATAAAAGTTTTATACCTCCATCTTAGGAACTTGGGTAACATAAGTTTGGTTCATAGAGATGGGATTATTTTTGGTGAATTAGTAAGTTTAGATCTCTCAATTTGCAAAGATGGGTTCTAGACTCTAGACTGTGATACTTCCCAGAATGCTTCTTCTCAAGTTTCACTGGTCAGATTTTTTTCATTTGTCTATGCCTAAATTTGCATTAAAAATGAGACCACCATATGTGGTTTAGAACAAGTGGATCTACCTTCCCGGGTTTAAAGGTAGAGCAAGCCTCACCTGAAGATCTTGACCACAAGGTAAAGAGTAGAATTTAAGTAAAATTAGAGTTCTGCTATTAAGGAAAAAAATGGATGGTGGGTAATGTGATAGATGTCTACAAATATGGCCGCAAACAATACTTTGTATGTAATTATATCTGCCCTCATCAGGAAACAGCTCTATTCCCCTCCCATGGAATCAGGGCTGGCCTTGTGATGTGCTTTGACCAACTGAAGGTGATCAGCTCATAGTCTATGACTTAAGAATCCTGGAAGCTTTTTTTTCACCCTTTGGCAACTTTATGTTATACCTGCCATGCCAATAGGCTTGATGAGAATTTGTGTGGAAAGAAAGTTCCAAGCTTCAACCACCCCTAGTTCTTCTGGCCACCCAAGCTGATTGAAGCCATTTCCAGTCATGTGAGTGAAGCCATCTTGAATGTTCTATGCTAAGGCAAGCTCATATTGAATGTATCTGCATTAGTGAAACCAGCTGATGCCATATAGAGCAAAGGAATCACAAAAAGATGAACCCAGCCAAAGTTTAGAATTGCAAGAAATAATAAGTGTTGATTTATAAGCTACTAACTTTGGGAGTGTTTTTTCCCCCCACATATTGGGCTTCCTTGGTGGCTTGGATGGTAAAGAATCTGCCAGCAATGCAGGAAACCTGGGTTCAATCACTGGGTAGGGAAGATCCCCTGGAGGAGGAAATGGCAACCAGCTCTAGTATTCTTGCCTAGAAAATCCCATGGGAAACTTAGTCCATTTGAGTTGCTCTAACAAAATACCTCAGACCACGTGGCTTATGAGAAACAAAAATTTACTTCTCACAGTTTGGAAGCTGGAAGTCTGAGATCAAAGTGCTAGTATAGTCAGATGAGGGCCATCTTCTGGTCTAGAGTCACCTCATTATATTCTCAAATGGCAAAGGGGGCAAGGGAGCTCTTTTTCATAAGGGCACTAATTCCACCCATGAGGACTCTGCCCTCATGACTGAATCACCCCTCAAATGCTCCACATACTAAAACCATCACCAGGTTTCAACATATGAATGGTTGAGGAGGGAGGGGAGAGACATTCAAATCATAGCAGTAACCTCATAACTATCCCTCATATTTCTGTATTCACAGAGAACTTATCTGTGCCATAACATTTTAATGTATGTAGTTGTTGTCCAGTTGCTAAATTTGGGTTGGACTCTACAACCCCAGGGACTGCAAAACATCAGGCTTCCCTTTCCTTCATTATTTCCTGGAGTTTTCTCAATCTTATGCAAATTGCATCGGTGATGCCATCCAACAATCTCATCCTCTGTCATTCCCTTTTCCTACTGCCCTCAATCTTTCCCAGCATCAGGGTCTTTTCCAATGAGTTGGCTCTTTTCATCAGGTGGCCAAAGTATTGGAGCTTCAGCTTCAGTAACAGTCCTTCCAAAGAACATTCACGATTGATTTCCTTTAGGATTGACTGGTTTGATCTCCTTGCAGTTCAAGGGACTCTCAAGAGTTTTCTCCAGCATCACATTTTGAAAGCATCAGTTCTTCAGTGCTCAGCCTTATCTATGGTCCAACTCACATCTGTACATGACATCTGAAGTTATGACTATACAGACCTTTATCAGCAAAGTGATGTTTTGTCTTTTTAATATGCTTTCTAGGTTGGTCATACTTTTTCTTCCAAGGAGCAATTTTTTTTTTTTTTTTTTTTTTTTTTTAATTTCATGCCTGCAGTAATCCTCTATAGTGATTTTGGACACCAAAAAAATAAAATCTGCCAATGTTTCCACTTTTTTTAAGATCACTAAGAAATATAGTTACAGATTTTAAAATATGTGTTAATGTCATTTACTTTTCACAGCTATGTTCTTTTAGATCAGTGCCTATTTTTGACCCTAGAAAAGAAGGCAAAATTATGTCTTTTTTGAGGTATTCATCTCTAGGGACTCTTTGCATTTGAGAAGAGACCAGCTATGTTTATGTACTATTGAAGCCTGGCTTGGAAAATTTTGAGCATTAATTTGCTAGCTTGTGAGATGAGTGCAATTGTGCAGCAGTTTGAACATTCTTTGGCATTGCCTTTCTTTGTGATTGAATAAAAACTGACTTTTTCCAGTCCTGTGGCCACTGCTGAGTTTTCCAAATTTGCTGGCGTATTGAATGCAGCACTTTCACAGCATCATCTTTTAGGATTTGAAATACCTCAACTGGAATCCCATCATCTCCACTACCTTTGTTCATAGAGATGCTTCTTAAGGCCTACCTGGCTTTGCATTCCAGGATGTCTGGCTTTTGGTGAGTGATCACATCATTATGGTTATCTGAGTCACTCAGATCTTTTTTGTATAGTTCATCTGTGTATTTTTGCAACCTCTTCTTAATATCTTCTGCTTCTATTAGGTCCATACCATTTCTGTCCATTATTGTGCCCAATTGCATGAAATGTTTCCTTGATATCACTAATTTTCTTGAAGAGATCTCTAGTCTTTCCCATTCTGTTGTTTTCCTCTATTTCTTTGCACTGATCACTGAGGAAGGCTTTCTTATTTCTCCATGCTATTTTTTAGAACTCTGCATTCAGATGGATATATCTTTCCTTTTCTCCTTTACCTAGAAAAATAATGCTCAAAATTCTCCAAACCGGCTTCAGCAGTATGTGAACCACGAATTTCCAGATGTTCAGGCTGAATTTAGAAAAAACAGAGGAACCAGAGATCAAATTGCCAACATCTGTTGGGTCATCAAAAAAGCAAGAGAGTCCCAGAAAAATATCTACTTCTGCTTTACTGACTACTCTGAAGCCTTTGACTGTGTGAAACACAGCAAACTGGAAAATTATTTAAAATATGGGAATACCAGATCACCTTACCTGACTCCCGAGAAATCTGTATACAGGGCAAGAAGCAACAGTTAGAACCAGACATGGAACAATAGACTGGTTCCAAATAGGGAAAGGAGTATGTCAAGGCTGTATATTGTCACCTTGCTTATTTAACTTATGGGCAGAGTACATCATGCATGCAAACTGTGGGGCTGGATGAAGAACAAGCTGAAATCATGAGTGCCTGGAGAAATATTAACCTCAGATATGCAGATGATGCCACCCTTATGGCAGAAAGTGAAGATGAACTAAAGAGCCTGTTGATGAAAGTCAAAGAGGAGAGTGAAAAAGCTGGCTTAAAGCTCAACATTCAGAAAACTAAGATCATGGCATCTGGTCCCATCACTTCATTGCAAATAGATTTGGAAACAAGGGAAAAAGTGACAGGCTTTATTTTGGGGGACTCCAAAATCACTGCAGATGGTGACTGCAGCCATGAAATGAAAAGATGCTTGCTCCTTGGAAGAAAAGCTATGACAAATCTAGACTAGATAACACATTAAAAAGAAGAGACATTACTTTGCCGACAAAGTTCCATCTAGTCTAAGCTATGGTTTTTCCAGTAGTCATGTATGGATGTGAGAGTTGGACCATAAATAAGGCTGAGTGCCGAAGAATTGATGCTTTTGAACTGTGGTGTTGGAGAAGACTGCTGAGAGTCCCTTGGACTGCAAGGAGATCCAACCAGTCCAACCTAAAGGTAATCAGTCTTGAATATTCATTGGAATGACTGATGCTGAAGCTGAAACTCCAATAATTTGGCCATCTGATGTGAAGAACTGACTCATTGGAAAAGATTCTGATGTTGGTAAAGATTGAAGGCAAGAAGAGAGGGGATTTACAGAGGATGAGATGGTTGGATGGCATCACTGACTCAATGGATATGAGTTTAAGCAAGCTTTGGGAGTTGGTGGTGGACAGGGAAGCCTGGTATGCTGCAGTCCATGGGGTCGTAGAGTCAGACACGACTGAGCAACAGAACTTAACTGACTGAACTGAACAGCTATGTTCCTTGGAAAGGAATCTGAGTCAACCACAGCCATAGACAAAGGCAAGCAGTAACATATCTACATGCAGAAGTCACATGTTCATGCCAAAAAACCAGATGAATTGAAATCACTGTGATGCACTGCCACCTGTTTGTGCTTCTATTTCACCTCTAGTGGGCATTGAGATGATAGATATTCTTATGTTGTCCTGAACAGTGCAATGGATATGCAAACTTTTAAAAAAGCATTTTCATGTTTGGAAAAGATACCTGATGAACTATCAGCAATGGCTTGCAAATTTATGGTAAGCTTTGCTAAGATAGGACTTTGTTGGTGGCTCAGGTTGTAAAGAATCCACCTGTAAGGCAGAAGACCCAGCTCAATCCCTGGGTTGGGAACATCTCCTAGAAGGGAATGACTACCCACTCCAGTATTCTTGCCTGGAGAATTATGGACTTAGGGGCCTGGCAGGGTTGCAAAGAGTCAGACACCACTGAGCAAATAACACTTCCATTTTTCACTTTGATATGATAAGTTTATACAAATTTGGAGACATTTGAGGTTTCTGACTCACTTTACAGAAAGTTGCAAAATGAACGATTGCTAGACAGACCTGATTTATGAATTCAGAGGACTAGAAAGACCCTGGGTATACCATCCTCTGCAAAGAAGCAACTCAAAATCTACAACCATGTGAACAAATAGGAAACTTGCCTTGGAGAATTCCATCATTTCTCCAAGAATTGTGAAAGGAGATCCTATCCCACTCTATCCCATTTATCCAAGCTCTCAGTACAAAACCAGGCACACACAGCCTACATAAGTGGACACATATATGCAGATTCAGACAAGTTTAACCCGTTTTTAATGTCATAAATTCAACTCATGTTACCTTTTTCTGGACTTCATAAACAAAGTATCTTCCTGTACTACCTGTAAAGAGGTCAGAGAAAACGGCATTGTACTGCAGTGAAAACGATTGCAGCCAAACATTGGACACTTATCATACCATTTTTTGTAAACTGTAAAATAAAAAAGATTACCCACAAACACAGTTCTTCTCTAAATCATTGCCTTTTTACTGATTTAGAATCTCTTGTACATAGCAGTGAGTGCCTTAAAGGTAAAAATGTACAGTTCAGTTCAGGTGCTCAGGCATGTCCGACTCTTTGTGACCCCATGAACCACAGCACACTAGACATCCCTGTCCATCACCAACACCGGGAGTCCACCCAAACCCATGTCCATTGAGTCGGTGATGCCATCCAAACATCTCATCCTTTGTCATCCACTTCTCCTCCTGCCCTCAGNAAGACAGAGAAGAGGAAAATTAGAAAGAATATTGAGCAGAAAGGAAGTGGGATAAAGAGAAGCAAGGAAGAAAGAACTGTCGAGGTGCAAAGAAGAAGATGGGTGGCTGGATGGAGAAGAAAGCGAACAGTGGCAGGGTGTAAGATTTATTAATCATATAAAAGCTAAGTAGTGTCAACTGAAAAAAAGCACACCCTAAAAGTTGAGCATTATGTTTTTTCCAGTGGACAAAACTGAGGACTTAGGCCCAGGCCACAGTATCTGAGATAACTCTGGGAGATTGCTCCAAAGAGGCAAAAGGGTGGAGGGGAGTCAGGATATGCAGGAGTTTTTGCAACAAAAACCAGGTAGTCAGAACATCAAAAGATTACTGCTAATTAAGAACAACCAGATATCCCAAGTTAACAAATTTAGCACTTTTCTGTACATGGGAAGATGCAAGAGTCTGGGTTCATAGAAATCATTCCTTTGATCTATACCTCAGCTATCTGGGGCCAGTATCCCATATTTTCACAGCCCCAGTCTCCTGAGGTGCACCTTTGTGGGTGATCGCAGTAATTGACCGCTAGCTGCGGGGAGGCATCCTGACTCCATCTTGCTCTCTTTCAGGGCTCACCATCAGGGCAGCTGCACTGTGATGGCTCAGTGGCTGCAGCATCCTTTGTTTACTGATGTGACAGACTATTTTTCATTCACAGTATAAATACAGCTAGCGGTGAACTCAGAATGAAGTATCTTCCAAACTTGCTCTCTTTGTTATTACTATAGGAAGCATCAGAACGAGATTGAAAGATAATATAAACAAAGAAGAACAAGTAGCATTGCCCACCACCAGTTCTGCAAGGATTATGCCGTTATCCACTGCAGTTACCCACCCACGGTGCTACCAAGTGGAATCCAGGAGGAAAAATACGCTGAGTCACTCTGGGCTTTAGATAAACAGGGTTTTACATAGTCAGATGCATATCTCTAGAAGAATTTCAGTGACTCTAGATTTTTGTGCCTTCCCATATGTAGAAAAGCATTAAAATTGTTCACTGTTGTTAATTGTTCTTTGTGATTAACAGTTTATCGAGATGTCTGCTTGACTCCATGTTTTCCCAGACAAAATGTCCTAAGAAATTGGCCTCTCCTCTGAGAGTCGGACATGACTGAGTGACTTTACTTTCACTTTTCACTTTCACGCTTGGGGAAGGAAATGGCAACCCACTCCAGTGTTCTTGTCTGGAGAATCCCAGGGACGGGGTGCCTGGTGGGCCGCCCTCTATGGGGTTGCACAGAATCGGACATGACTAAATCGACTTAGCAGCAGCAGCTATATCCTGGGGAGCAGTTCCTCAGTGCTAACTGAGATGCTGTCTCCTGGGCTCTAGTCCTCGGTAAGACTCTGAATAACACAGACTCACAACTCATACATTGTATGTTTTTCTTTGTCAACAACAGGCACCCGAAAAAGGCTACTGTTTGTTCTGACCGCAGCTCATTGGCTTGACTATCCTCAGACCTAGAATTCCAGCACAGATCTCCATTAACCAGAATTCCTGTGGGCAAGGTGATTGAACAGGCTGATCTGGGATGTGAAGGAAATGACATGACCTTGGGAACAGAGTTCATATTCAGGAGCTGTCTCTCCTTTCGCCCTTCTTTCATCTCTATGCTGGCTGTTTCTCTTTCCTGTCTCTTTAGATTTTCTTTCTCTCTCTCTCTGTTGACCTGTCCTTTTGTCTCTCTTTCTGTCTCTCTCCCCACCCCACACAAGACACACAGAGTAGAGGCAAAGTATAGAGCTGCTTTAGGAGGAGGCCATGCTTGGTGAGAGTAGGATGTCTCTGCAGTTTATACAGTTTGTGAAAAAACTCTCAGACTCAGACAGGGACACTGATATTCCTTATTCTCTGCCATGTCTATGCATTTCTTTGTGGGTATAGCATAAATATCAGATGATTTTTTTCCTCTTAAAGTAAGTGTGCTTTAAGAGTCAAAGGCAGATTGCATGCTACATTTTTTCTTTGCTCAACNACATATTGAGTGCAGCACTTTCACAGCATCATCTTTCAGGATTTGGAATAGCTCAACTGGAATTCCGTCACCTCCAATAGTTTTGTTAGTAGTGATGTTTCCTAATGCCCACTTGACTTCACCTTCCAGGATGTCTGGCTCTAGGTAAGTGTGAGTGATCACACCCTGATGATTATCTGGGTTGTGAATATCTTTTTTGTGCAATTCTTCTGTGTATTCTTGCCACCTCTTCTTAATATCTTCTCCTTCTGTTATGTCCATACTATTTTTGTCCTTTATTGAGTCCATCTTTGCAAGAAATGTTCCCTTGGTGTCTGTAATTTCTTGAACAGAATAATAAATGAGAAATAAAGGAAATTCTAGAATAGTTTATTTCTTGTGCCATACTAAGTCACAAAGAAAAGAACCATAGGACTAAACAAATTTCTTTTACATAATTCATTGTTTCCATTTCCCTCACAAGGGGAAGGGGTTCCTTTTGATAATAAGGTATTAATATATCCAGTTGAAATATTTAATTTTTGTCACTTTTTCCTACTCCAGGGAAAAACAGGAATAAGGACACTGTAAACTATAACGTTGGATTATGACTGTTGAAAAGCTTATGTAAATTTGGTCAAGTGAATCCAAATGATTCGGGAAGGCAATTTCATATATCTTGCTTTAAGATGTGAGCATGAGACTCTGAGAAGAACATGTACCCCCAAGTCAATGGGGGAGTCACCCTCTGAAACCTATATTTCTATACAATTGTGAATGCTGGTTACAAAAGATAAGTCTATCTCACAATTATATAATACATATATGTATTATATAATACATAATACAATATAAAGCAAAGTCACGCCTGTCAGACTTTAATGTGCATGCAAATCTCCTGGGTATTTTGTCAAAAAGCAGGTTCTGAGTCAGTAGGTCTGGGATAGGACCCATGAAGTATCTTGCTAATAAGCTCCCATGGAAACATGCTAGGCTACCTCTAGAAAACATCAACTGTTCTTTTGAAAAGTACAATCTTAGGAAGAGCGTATTTTTCACAGCTTCAAGTTTTACTGTTCCATTTACCTGGGTCTATAGAATTAATATCCATTTCTTCATTAATCTTTCATCATTCCATTGAAAGTAACAATGCCTAAGAATCTGGAACAGCAAGAAATAATTATAATGATGTAATAGAAAGTGACAAAGATCTCAGAAACAAATACTATCTAAAGTACATAAGCAACATTTTTTTTAATTGGAGGTTAATTACTTTACAATATTGTATCGCCAGTCCAGGTTTGATGCATAGGCAACATTTTTAGAACACACATTTAGAAATAAAACTGGAGGGTGATAATACAGTGTGCACACATGCTTTTTTGTGTGTCTATCTTCATTTTTTCATTTTCTTCTAAATTTATTGTATTTTCAAAAAAATTAAGCTATTTTCCAAAATACAAAAAGCTTATTTTCCTAGAAACATAGATTAAACCAGGTTGATGACAGGAACAGTGGTTTTCCTGACACTTTTGCAGAAATAGGTAAAGTTGTTTGGATACTTGTTGACAAAAAGGCTACAGACCTGAGCCAAAAAAGAAGGAAAAATAATTTTTCAATAAACTTCATGGGGACCTCCCTGGTAATCTACTGGTTGGGAGTCTGCCTTCCGTTGCAGGGGACATGGATCCAATCCCTGGTTGGGGAAGTAAGATCCCACATGCCATGGTACAACTAAGCCCTTGCATGAGCATGCACACTACAATTCTGACTCTTTGAGTCACAACTAGAAAGCAACTAAAGGGCCTGCCTACCACAACAAATGATCTCACGTGCTGCACTCTACACAGAAAAAAAAAAGATAAAATTATTTTTTAAACTTCACAGAATTTTAAAAATTATTGGAATCTTTATTTTCTTAAATCTGGAAAGCTTTACTTGAGTGATCTGGGAAGAAAATACAGAGAAAAAGGAAAATTAACTGAATCTCCTTGTTTTTCATTATTCTCTTTGGAGGAAATCATCTTTCACCATGACCTTCAATCAGAGCCCAGGCTGGTAGTGGGAGGGGCAGTGGAGGCATACAGTCTTAGGAGTCTGCTGGCCTCGGCTTATGCCCAGCTCTGCTACTTTCAAGACTGATTATGTTCAAGACACTTTATTTTCTCTGAGATGCAATTTTCTCATCTGTTAACTAGGATTTGCCCCAGAAAGTAGTTGTGAGAACTGTCTATGTAAAGAGTCCAGTTTCTGCTTCATAATTATTACTATAGAAAGAAACCTTTATTTGAGCATGAAAAATGGAATGCTATTTGCAATGGGTAAATTACAGGAAGAAGAAAAGAAATGTTGAAAAGCATATTTCCCAGGGTTCTAAAACATTCAACTTTAACTTTTAATGTTTAATGCTGTATCTAGCTTGTGAATTTCCTGGCAAATCTAAACTATAATAGACTTGTCTTTTTTATTATCTCTATTAGTGCTTCAAAACATTTTTAGTTCCCTAGTAATAAGCACGATTTTGTGTTTCTTTTTGTTTTCCAAGCAGATTTTAAAGATCTTACTGATGCTGTGGTAAATATTGTATAATTGGCCCTTCAAGGCTAAGTAAAGCCCTGATTTGAAGTTTTTGACAGATTCTAAGGGATAAATATTCCAGTCATGGTCAGTTTCAACCCCCCCAACGTGATGTCACTGAGCTGAGCGTTGGGAAGAAATGTGGAGTAAAACAGAATTGTATGGTATTTCTATCTCACAGACAAAATAGACTGACTTCATTTCAGTAGTTTAGATTGTGGAAAAATGTAGTAACAAATTCAAATGAGGAAGATTTTTGATAATTTATTACCTTAGTTTTTAATATAAGTAAATTAAGTATAGGTCTATATGATTCAGCTTTTAATAATGGCAGTAATTAATGACAAACTCAAAATTCTTGAAAATCTAGCAATTGGCTGTCTTGAACCACTACACACTGGCTGTAGCATCTTGTGCTAATATGAAGATGAATGACTAAATCAAAAAACTTTCAAGCATTTACACGTGCCCATTCTGTGGAAGTCATGTCCACAGACACTATTCCACTTGCATGCACATGTGAGGTTGAGGTAGGTCATTTCCCATTTTACTGAAGAGGAAACTGAGGTCCAGAGATGTTAACAAACCAACCAGAGTTAGGTCATGAAGGGATGGGGAAGGAATCACTGTTTCCAAAAGGCAGCAAACAGGGAACTTAACAAGCACAAGTGAACCAGATTGGCTGTAAGAAAAATCTGAACTTAAGCATCAAGAGTTGGATGGGGTCTATGACAAGAAAAATCAAATAGCTGGTGTTTTTAAACAACTTAGTAAGCTCCAAGCACTGAATCTTTTCATATACTGACTCATGTAATCTTCAAAACAACTATGAGGTGGGTTTCACTGTCTAGATTAGGGAATGGAGACTCAGAAGGCGGTCTGAAGTCATGCAGTTATTACTTGATAGAGCTGAAACTGATCTGCCCGACTGTCACTAGCACCCACATGCTAGTCCTCTGGGAAGTCTTCATCTAAAGAGAGCAGCTGGTAGTCAGCTTGGCTAATTGTTATGTGAATAAGTGAGCTAATGTTGCCAGATCTTCCAGTTTATTGGAAAAACAAGATGAAAATCTAGACTTTTATGTGAAATAGACTAAATTTTTACTTAATCCTAGAAAATTATTGGTGGGCAGGTTTTAGATATCCTACTATATGTATATTGAAACTTCTACTTCTCTCTACCATGACTGTTAACACTTGAAAGTGAAAGTGATAGTTGCTCAGTCGTGTTAGACTGTTTGTGACCCCATGGCCTATATATAACCAGCCAGGCTCCTCTGTCCATGGGATGCTCCAGGCAAGAATATTGGAGTGGGTAGCCATTTCCTTCTCCAGGTAGGCATTCCCTTCTCCCTTCCCAACATACATATTTCTATATCCTTATTCATCCCTGATACCTTCTGATAGAATTTCTCTACTTCATCTTCTGGCCCAATTAATCATCTTTGGCTTGCAATCCAGTTGATCTGTTTGGTTCTCTACAGCAAGTGGTTTTTACACTTGATTGCCTTGGAGTCACTCAAGGGTGTGTCTTAAAACACAGAAGCTTGGGCCCCACAGCCAGAGTTTCTGACCAAGTAGATCTTAAGTAGATACAAGAATTTCTATTTCTAACAACTGTCCAGGTGATGTTGATGCTACTGTTCTGAGATCACACTTTAGGAACTACTACTTTACTACAGTTATCTTTCATATCTGCCATTTACATTTCAGTTTTCCTTATAACTGTGTATTTCTCTTGCAAGTTATTGAACCTTTCTGCACTTTTTTGAATGCATTCGTTTAACTCATTTTTAAATTTTATTTCTTTCCATTTTACTGAGATATAATTAGCATGCTGTTGTTATTCGATCACTAAGTCATGTCCAACTCTGCAATCCCATGGACTGTAGCACACTAGGCTCCACTGTCCTCTGCTATTTCCCAGAGTTTGCTCAAATTCATGTCAATTGAATCAGTGATGTTATCTAATCATCTCATCCTCTGCTCCTTCTCCTTTTGCCTTCAATCTTAGCCCTATATAAATTTAAATTGTACAGCATAATGATTTGACTTACATACAACATCACATCATAAAATGGTTTCTGCCATAAGTTTAGTGAACACCAATCATTCATATAGACATAAAATTAAAGAATAGAAAAAAATTTCCTTCTAATGAGGACTTAGGATTTACTGTCTTAATAACTTCCATATATTACATACAGCAGTATTAACTATATTTATTATGTTGTACATTACATTCCTAGTATTTATTTATCCTAAAACTGGAATTTTATTCCTTTTGGTGGCCTACATCCAAGTTCCCCCTTCTCTACTCCTTTCATTTTATTTATTTAAGATTATTTTCTGTTTAATACATTAATTCTATTTTCTTTGCTAAAAGCCATTCAGGAGTTTTGCTTTTCTGTTTTTTTCATGCATATTGTGTCCCTATATACATATGCAAATATTTCAATATGTATATATCAACATGTTATGCATATATATGTATGTGTTGCATGTGCATGTGTGTGTGTGTATATATACATACATACATATATCCCCCTTCTGGTCATTTTCCTGAAGAATATAAACAGTATGTGCCTAAGGGAGAGAAGAAGGGCATGCCCTAGCTTGCGCCCTTCCTGGTGATTTTAGAGTATGGATTGAGGGCTACATCTCAGAAAGTGGCCTGAAACCATGGATGAGCCGCCCTTTATTTTGCCGTCGCACCATCAGGTGATCTTGCCACTAAAACGAAGCAAAAATGGAGAGGAAGGCAGGAAGGAAGTTCTGGGATACTGAGAAGGCCTCTCCAAAAAGGAGACTCTAACCAATGAAACAAGACAGCAGGGAATGGCCATTCCAAACAGGATTAAGTATGAAAACTCTGAAAAAGATAGAGGTTGGCATATTAAACTGGAATCTATGCTCTCTTTTTGAATGTGCTCATGAACACCTGTTACCCAGACAGACGTGTCTCGGGGTATGAGGGACTGGAAAAGATAACGTTCAGTAACTGTAGGTCTGATTGACTCTGATATTAGTTATCTCTCATTTTAGCCCAATTGCAATCAATTTAGATTATGCTGATGAGTTGTTGGTTAATGTTTTTTCCCTTTTTTGGTAAGTCAAGATTTTGGATTTTTTGGTGAGTTGGTAATATCTTAAAAATAAATTTGGAAAATTTAGAAGTCTAAATACTTACAATTTTCAACTATTTTTAAATTTGGAAATCTATACTATAGTTTTGCATATATAAATTATTTAAATCACATCTTTAGAATCCAGGAAAACTTTGACTATTCATTTTTTTCCATTAGAAAAAAAATATTGGGTTAAAAAATTTTCAGGACCAGTAAATTAGTACTAATAAATATAAATTTCTCATACATGTCTAGAACAAGGAAATCAGTGAATGAGAAATTCATGTTTGTAGAGGTGACAGGATGGAATGGTGGTTATTGGAGCAATGGAAGAATACAGATATACTGGCATTATTTCCAGCCCCATTACATGAGTATGGAGTTAATCAATTAACACTACTTTTCCTAACAGTGAAGCAAGACAGTCATAATTACCACCTTCAGCTCATGCTGTTGTAGTAGTTTTGATGACTTCTGGGAAGGAATCAGAAACTGCTTAACCTTGTTAGTGAAAATAAGATGCACATTTGATTCCCACATATGTTTTGGACTTTCAAACCACAGAAATCCAAGTGGCACAATTTTCTAATGGAGAATTGTGAAATATTGCCAGACACACAGACTATTTTAACCAAATGCAAGGGTGAATTCTCTGTGCAAGTGCTCATGGCACCACACACTCTCCATTTAACAGACTCCTGATATAATTTTTTCTCTGTTCTATTAGGTGTGTGTTGTGTTTGTGGTAGATTGAAAAATCTTCTTTATTTTGTGGTAGACTGCAAAACTAACCACAATTTCCTCCCTGCTGCATATCAACATCTTTTGCAATGTGACTTTTGTATCTCCTGCTATCAATGATCAGAGTCTTCCATCAGTCCTGAAATTGAGATGGCCTCATGACTTGTTCTGACCAATGGAAGAAGGGCAAACATGATGCAAGCAAGGGCTTGAAAAACACTTATGCATTGAAGGTTGCTGTCTAGGTTGTCTTGGGAACTCTGCTATCATGGGAACAATACTCAACTAGCCCNAATTGAGATGGCCTCATGACTTGTTCTGACCAATGGAAGAAGGGCAAACATGATGCAAGCAAGGGCTTGAAAAACACTTATGCATTGAAGGTTGCTGTCTAGGTTGTCTTGGGAACTCTGCTATCATGGGAACAATACTCAACTAGCCCACTGGAGAACAAGTGATACCAGGAGGAGAATTAGGGAACCCTAGCCCACAATCAACAAGGAAGTTAATGTACAAATAAACCCAGATAAGATCAGCCAAATCTCATCCAAGTCAATAAAACCACCCAGCTGAGCCCATCACAAATTTGAGACCTGTAGAATCAGTTAAAAAATAACCTGAAACCAGCCACTGTGTTTAATGTTACTTATTATGCAGCAACAACTAACTGGGGACAGAAATGCTAATGGAGAGACAGAAATTTGCTTGTGAGAAGTTTGAGATTTTTCTCCTCAGGTGATCTTTCTTAGGTCTTCTGAGAATATTATATGTAACATTTGCTGACAAAGGTCCATACAGTCAAAGCTATTAATTTTATCACAGTAGTGATGTATAGATGTGAAAGTTGGACCATAGAGAACACTGAGCACCAAAGAATCGATGCTTTCAAACTGGGGTGCTGGAGAAGACTCTTCAGAGTCCCTTTGACTGCAAGGAGATCAAACCAGTCAACCCTAAAGGAAAACAACACTGAATACTCATTGGAAAGACTGATGCTGAAGCTGAAGTTCCAATACTTTGGCCACTTAATGCAAAGATATGACTCACTTGAAAAGACTTTGATACCGGGAAAGATTGAAGGCAGGAGGAGAAGAGGATGACAGAAGATGAGATGGTTGGATGGCATCTCATCCAACTCAATGAGCAAACTCTGGGAGATAATGAAAAAAATGGAAACCTGGTGTGCTGCAGTCTGCGTGGTTGCAAACAGCTGGACATGACTTAGTACTGAACAACAACAACAACATTCAATAAATGTATGTCAACTAAAATGATATCTCCATAAGGGTAAGGACTGCATGCTGCCTTAATGTATAGTGCAAGGTATGCATGGGTTCTCTGTAGGTATTTATTGTTTGTGTATTAATGTGTGAATCTGTGTAGATACTGTCTCTTCCTCTACATTGTTTAGAAGTTTCTTTAGTTAACTTCACTACCAGCCATATCTCTTTGGAATTTAGTATTGCCTGGCACACCAATCTAATGCCCCGCTGTCAGTACTCGCAACTTTTTGCCTTAAGCTCTCTCTTGTCTACAAACCTGTTCTGCCCATGTACAGGTAAGGCTAGAATTGCTGGGTAATCAGTGTCCCCAGAAGCATTCTTGTATGAATGATTAAATAAGAGTTGGCAGAAAACTATTCCAGATCCCTCATGAGATGACTCTGAGTACATGCTTTAAAATGCCTCCCAGAGTTCCCTAGGATTTTAATCTCCAGTTGCTCAAGAGTATAACTTGCTTGATAATATTTCCTTTAATGTCTTTTTTTTCTCCAATAAGTGTTTCCTTGGATCACCTTCCAAACAAATTATTTGCACTCCAAACTTTGCTTCTGAGGTCAAACTAGAAAGATGGAGACTACTGGATCTCCATATTTGTTCTTTCCTATACTCAAGAGAAAAGAAGGCTAAAGACTTTTATGTTTTGGAGATAGAATGTACCTTATGCATCTGCTATACATGGAAAGGGTACACACAAGTATAATGAAGATATGTACAAATGCCCCTCCATGACTCCAGAAAACCAATAATGCTGAGACTATTTTGTAATTATGAAAAGTGTAAAAAGACCTTCAGGGGTTAAAAAAAAGAAATAAATATTGGTGCTGCCTAAAAAAAAAAAAAGACTTTTGGAAAACATTAATGTTTTCCAAGAATATAGATCTCATTATGAGAAAATAAGAGAAAAAATATAACTTTGTTGTATGCTAAGCCCAATGCAATAAAAGGCAATTGAATTTTCCCTCAAAAAATTGTTTATAAGGTTCTTTATTTTATAATATATAGAACATCAACTCTTTTATGTTTAGTGGTAGACATTCCATAATAGATCCTTGAAGAAATACAGAGAGATGATTAGATACACCAATCACATGCAACAAGAACAAAAGACAATTATAAACTTCTATTAACTATTTATGGATCTGATGTAAGAGCTACTTTTTACTTATCTCTCTGTAAGAGTAATCACCCACCATCCAATATCTTTAGTTTGTCCAATAAAATTAAATTCCTCAAATCTTTTAATTAACCAGCTTCTGAGACTGATTCAATATATAAATACAGTTTTAATTACTAAAGGAAAAAGCAAATTAACTTTACGGTGATTGTCAAATCTTAAGTTCCCTAAAATTCATGCAGAAATAGGAAATTCAAGCTGCATTTCCTTATGGATCTACCCATATGCTTTGGATGAATAGGACTGGAATTACTTTGAAAGGCCTTAATTCCAAGGCCTCTATTCTCAAACAGAATTATTTCTCACCAAATTAGTTATAATTACTACTAACATGTGGGGTTAACACATTTTTCTTACAAGGTATAATCTCTTTATAAATATAACCAGTCTTTGTATTCTATAACCTCCCCATCTTTATGGCTCGTGTGATGTGTAAACTAGGGCAATTTAAAAACTCTGAAATTCACTCACCTTGCATCTATAATTTGAGAGTGGGATGAACTAAACTTCAGGCCCCTTCTAGCATTAACGTAAGACAAACCTCTATGTATACTGTCTGTGCAGACTGGGAGCATGAGCGTCTACACTAGCAGCAGCCACACCCAGCCTTTGCATCCCTGAATAGACTGGCCTGTCCAACATGGCTGCCACAAGTGACATGTGCTATGGAGCACTTGAAATGTGACTAGTCTGATTGAGATGTGCTGCAACTGTAAATGACACACCAGATTTCAAAGATATGTTACTAAAAAATGTAATAGCTCACTAATATTTTTATATTTATTTTGTGTTGAAATAATAATTTGGGAAATTTTAGCTATATAATATATATCTAAAATTAATATATCTTTTTGCATTTAAACTTATTTTTAAATTACTAGAATATTTAAAATTGTACATGGGGCCCACATTATCTTTCTTTTTGGCAGTAGTGACTTAGATGGTTAAGTGATCTGATGTGTGCTTCCACCAAGTCCAAATTTTACTTGTGCTAATTAAGCTCAAGGTAAAATAAAAGGATTTTTTGGACTAAGAAATTCTGAACATTTTCTTAAAAAAAAAAAAAAAGACTTCTTTTGGTAATAAACTGACCTTTAGGGAAAAAACTAAAGAAGGCAAAAGCAAGACCAGGAGCTGATTGTGACTCAAATCATGAACCCCTGGCAAAATTCAAATTTAAATTGACAAAAGTAGAGAAAACCACTGAATCACTCAAGTGATCTAATTCAAATGCCTTACAATTGTATAGTAGAAATGACAGACAGATTCAAGGGCTAGATCTGATAGAGAAAGTGCCTGAAAAATTATGGATGGAGGTTTGTGACATGGTACAGGGGACAGTGATCAAGACCATTCCCAAGAAAAAGAAATGCAAAAAGGCAAAATGTTCATCTGAGGAAGGCTTACAAACAGCTGAGGAGAGAAGAGAAGGAAAAGGCAAGGAGGAGATGAGCAAAACCCATCTGAATGCAGAGTTCCAAAGAATAGCAAGAAAAGATAAGAGAGCTTTCCTCAGTGATCAATGTAAGGGAGGACAATAATAGAACAGGAAAGAATAGAGATCTCATCAAGAAAATTAGAGATACCAAGGAAACATTTCATGCAAAGATGTGTGGGGCCCTACATGGGAAACCTTAAAAAGAAAGGGGCTAGCTTTGTGTTCGGAAACTTAAGATGGTGCCTGGTGGAAGAGATGGGGGCATGATCCATGTTGTTTGTCAAAGTGTTTGATTGGCTCTCTTGATTTCCATGCACGTAAACAGTGAGTGATCACCATAGATTCCTGTTATAATGAAGGTGCATGATTTGATCTTTAATGTGATTGGTGCAACTATGGAAAGTCCCTCCTAAAAACCCCCTGTTTGTCTATATAAGCTGGGAGCCTGCAACAATAAAGCGGAATTGCTCAGACAGAACCCCTGTCGCGTCTGATTGTCTCTCGCTGGCCGAGGGGCTGGGTTGGCGGACAGCAGACTCACCTTTCCTTGGGACCCCTCGGCTTTGCTGAGGGAAGTTCCACTGCCTCTCTCTTTCTGCGGAGCGCCCCCCGCAAAGATGGGCACAATAAAGGATGGAAATGGTATGGACATAACAGAAGCAGAAGATATTAAGAGGACATCTCAGTAATAAACAAAAGAACTCTATAAAAAAAGATCTGAGTGATCAGATAACTGTGATGGTGTTATCACTTACCTAGAGCCAGACATCCTGGAGTGTGAAGTCAAGTGGGCATTAGGAAGCATCACTACGAACAAAGCTAGTGGAGGTGATGGAATTCCAATTCAGCTGTTTCAAATCCTGAAAGATGATGCTGTGAAAGTGCTGCACTCAATACGCCATCAAATTTGGAAAACTCAGCAGTGGCTACAGGACTGGGAAAGGTCAGTTTTCATTCCAATCCCAGAGAAAGGCAATGCCAAAGAATGCCCAAACTACTACACAATTTCACTCATCTCACATGCCAGCAAAGTAATGCTCAAAATTCTTCAAGCCAGGCTTCAACAGTACATGAACTGAAAACTTTCAGATGTTCAAGCTGGGTTCAGAAAAGGCAGAAGAACCAGAGATCAAACTGCCAGCATCTGTTAGATCACTGAAGAAGCAATAGAGCACCAGAAAACCATCTACTTCTGCTTTGTTGACTAAGCCTAAGCCTTTGGTTGTGTGGATTACAACAAAATGTGGAAAATTCTTAAAGAGGTGGGAATACTGGACCACCTTACCTGCCTCCAACAGCTAGAACTGGACATGGAACAACAGACTGGTTCTGAATTGGGAAAGGAGTATGTCAAGGCTGTATATTGTCACTTTATTTATTTAAATTATATGCAGAATACATCACGTGAAATGCTGGGCTGGATGAGGCACAAGCTGGAATCAAGATTGTCGGGAGAAATATCACTAACCTCCTATATGCAGATGACACGACCCTTATGGCAGAAAGTGAAGAACTAAAGAGTTTTCTGATGAAAGTAAAAGAGGAGAGTGAAAAATCTGGCTTAAAACTCAACATTCAGAAAACTAAGATCATGGCATCTAGTCCCATCACTTTATGGTGAATAGATGGGGAAACAATGGAAACAGTGACAGACTTTACTTTCTTGGGTTCCCAAATTATTGAAGATGGTGATTTCAGCTATGAAATTAAAAGGTGCTTGCTCCTTGGAAGAAAAGCTATGACAAACATAAACAGCATATTAAAAAGTAGAAACATTACTTTGTTAACAAAGGTCTGTCTAGTCAAAGCTATGGTTTTTCCAGTAGTCATGTATGATTGTGAGAGTTAGACCATAAAGAAAGCTGAGCACTGAAAAATTGATGCTTTTGAACTGTGGTGTTGGAGAATAGTCTTGAGAGTCCCTTAGACTGCAAGGAGATCAAACCAGTCCATCCTATAGGAAATAAATCCTGAATATTCATTGGAAGGACTGATGCTTAAGCTGAAGTTCCAATACTTTGGTCACCTGATGCAAAGATCTGAATCATTGGGAAAGACCCTGATGCTGAGAAAGATTGAAGGCAGAAGGAGAAGGGGATGACAGAGGATGAAACAGTTGGATGGCATCACCACTCCAATGGACATGAGTTTGAGCAAGCTCTAGGAATTGATGAAGAACAGGGAAGCCTGGCATGCAGCATCCAATGCGGTGGCAAAGAGTCAGACATGACTGAGTGCCTGAATTGGACTGAATCTCCTTTAGGAGATTGGCAGACCATATAAATCAGGCTTTTTCCCAGATCCAAATGTTAAGTGAAAGGTCTAGGGGCAGGGGTCTGAAGGGAAGAGGGCAGAAATTGCCCAACTGCTGACTCAGCCTGACTCAGCCGGAGAGGCTGGTAAACAACTTTCTGGCCTACCCTGATAAGCACCCTGNGATCCAAATGTTAAGTGAAAGGTCTAGGGGCAGGGGTCTGAAGGGAAGAGGGCAGAAATTGCCCAACTGCTGACTCAGCCTGACTCAGCCGGAGAGGCTGGTAAACAACTTTCTGGCCTACCCTGATAAGCACCCTGCTGGAAAGTCCACTCCAAGGCACCCCCAAACGGAGGATCCTCGCCAGCTGACAAGGAGGGGGGCCAGCTCCTGAGACAACTGCCCCGACATCAACCGTAGCATTAACTGAAGCAGCCAATCAGACATAGACACACAGCTTTGAGTAGCCCAATCCTCGCAGCAACCCCTGGCAATTGGCTTTTTAGGGAAAGACCCCGGGAACAAGCTGCCCCATGCTATAAAACCCTTGATCGGCCTGCCCTTCTTTGCAGACTCCCGCTTGCGCATAGCTAGGAGTTCTGCCCGAGAGCGACTGCCCAATAAAGCTTGTCAACCTGACAGCCGGGTCCGTGCTTCCTCTTTTACAGCCGCGGCACAAACCTTACATTAAGTATTTGTTAAAACATTTACAAGGAAGAGAGAAAAAGTGAGCAGAGGAGAAAGATAAGTGTTTGTTATATTATTGTCTTACTAATAAAAATATTGAGGAAATACATAATATCTCCCCCCCTTCTTCCTCCTCCTTCATCTTTTCTCCCTCTCTCTCCACCCTCAGTTGTCTTTCTCCTCTATCCTGTCTTTTTCTATCTTCCATGTAAATGTGATAATAAATATTTAATACCTGGATTTGAAAAAAATAAAAAAAAACTCTGATTTATATAGTCTTCCAATTTCAATGGTGTAAATACTCTCACCATAACAGAATTCAAATTGCCAATGCAATGCTGCCAAATGTGCACCTAGGAAGACATGTGCAATCAGTACAGTTCAGTTCAGTTCAGTTCAGTCCCTCAGTCATGTCCAACTCTTTGTGACCCCAGGAACCACAGCATGCCAGGCCTCCCTATCCATCACCAACTCCCGGAGTCTACCCAAACCCATGTCCATTGAGTGACTCAGTGATGCCATCCAACCATCTCATCCTCTGTCATCCCCTTCTCTTCCTGCCTTCAATCTTTCCCAGTATTGGGGTCTTTTCAAATAAGACAGTTCTTCACATCAGGTGGCAAAAATATTGGAGTTTCAGCTTCAGCATCAGTCCTTCCAATGAATATTCAGGACTGATTTCCTGTAGGATGGACTGGTTTGATCTTCTTGTAGTCCAAGGGACTGTCAACAGTCTTCTCCAAAACCACAGTCCAAAAGCATCAATTCTTCAGTGCTCAGCCTTCTTTATAGTCCAACTCTTACATCCATACATGAGTACTAGAAAAACCATAGCCTTGACTAGACAGACCTTTGTTAACAAAGTAATTTCTCTGCTTTTTAATATGCTGTCCAGGTTGGTCATAACTTTCCTACCATTTCTACCATACAGATGCAGTAGATGCACATAATGCAAAGAATATGTATACAATTTAAATGTAGTAAAATAATTACAAAGTGGTGAGTTTTATGTATTTTGTACCTTGTTTTCAACACAACATATTTAATTGTATGCTTACCTAATTTAATTCTTATGAACAGCTATGTTTAAAAATGACTTGCTAAAAACAAAAAGAAATCCTAAACATTTAACCACTGAATGCCTTGGGAGCCTATACAAGACTCCCAGCCCATCACTGCTGTGGCATTTACTTGAAAATCAGATGTAAAGGAACAGCACTTTTTGTAAGACACAAAAAAAAACCCCAAATTTTCTTACTCGTAGTCATTCATTTATCTGCAAAGGCCTAGCCTCATTAGTGATTATATAGCTCATTTATACCTCAAAATATCTCATGTATAGAGATACTGTACTGGAAGGAACAGAGACAAGTTGTTCAGCTGCTTCTAATCGTGTTAATCTTGGTCTCATGTGATCTATCCCCAAGAGAAACAACAGAATACTATTTAAGAGCCCCCAGACCAGGGAGTCCCAGCCCTTGATAGTAACTCTCTAAGGAAGTTCCTTCTTACAACTAACCCAAATCCCTTCTGCTGCAGTAGAGGCTCATTCCCTCTTTAGTGAAGGTGGAAACAGCTGGTTACCGTCCCCTGTGTTATAACTCTTCATATAAGGAAATGAAACACCCCAAACCAGCTTCCAAATCTGGTCAGCTGTAAAAACAGCCTCTTCTTGAGCAAAAACAAACAATAAATTAAATGGAATTGGGAGTTGAGAAGTGCTGCATATTTCACTCCAGGGAAACACCTCGGGCCAGGTTATACCCTCGTCAGCACGTAGTGATCAAAGGCGCATTTTCCCTGGAAACAAATTCAAGGAGTGAAACAGATGGGGTTATTAATCACATTGCTGCTAGCCTTTTGGGCTATCTTAAAGAACATCCTTAAGCAAGAGGTGTCCTGGGCTTTATCTTGTAATAAGATTGTAAGATTGTAAGATCTTGGCAAGATGCATGTTTCTTTGTATGCTGACACCCTTGCTACGTCCAAGACATTTTTTACCAAAGAGAATGCAATAAATCAGAGTAGTAGCAGAAGCTACATCTTTGGCGGTACAAGTAGACTGTAGACATGTAAGTTCCAACTAACATTCAAAGCTATGCTGTTGGTGCTGCTGCTGCTGCTTCTAATTCACTTCAGTGGAATACTAGGGTTCTTATCTATCTGGAAGGAGAAGCTGAAGAATTGACTTCACAGTATAGAAGTGGCCTAGCAGGAAGCAAGGAGAAGGCAATGGCACCCCACTCCAGTACTCTTGCCTGGAAAATCCCATGGATGGAGGAGCCTGATGGGCTGCAGTCCATGAGGTCGCTGAGGGTCGGACACGGCTGAGTGACTTCACTTTCACTTTTCACTTTCATGCATTGAAGAAGGAAATGGCAACCCACTCCAGTGTTCTTGCCTGGAGAAGCCCAGGGACTGGGAAGCCTGGTGGGCTGACGTCTATGGGGTTGCACAGAGTTGGACATGATTGAAGTGACTTAGCAGCGGCAGCAGGAGCAGCAGCAGCAGGAAGCAAAGAGGGGCACCTGAAAAAGAAAAGGAAGAAACAGCAGCCATCATTCACGTCCATTCATGGGAAAGCCATTGCATCTGGGAGAGAAGAGAGCCATGAAGCTGTGAAATCAACAACATTCGGGAGATGAGCTTGCTGTTGCATTCTGATTTCTGCCTTTGATTTTGCTGCAGTTTAAGGATGTGGTATTAGTGCCTGATTTACCTGCATGTTCTCAAGCAGACATGAGCCTCTTTATTTTGCACAGCTCAAAGGGATCATGCCTTTTCCATCTCCACCTCATCATTCCTTTTCTGCTTTGAGTCTAAAAACCCAGATTTCAAATCCAGACTCACTCCAATCCAGCCACTTTTGTCCTTGGGCTGTATAACATTCCCAAAAAACAAGAATGGACTGAGTTTCTTTTGCTTGGATCCCCAAAATGGACATTTTTGGGAGTTGTTTACTGCGGTTGAAGCTCAGCCCCACTTCTGTCCAAGGAGGCTGAGAAATTCTGTAATCCTGACTCACAGGTGACAGTGTCACCTCCTCTGTAGACATTAATTTGCTCTCCATTTCTTGAAGGTTTCTATTGTGCTAGGAAGAGGAAAAAGGTGGAAACAGCTTTTTCTAGGGCTGTATGATTTAATGTCTACTCAGCCACAAGGCACATCTATCTACAGTGAGCTAAGGTATCTAGCAACAATTTACTGAAGGGAAAAATTCAGCTCAAATGCTGTAATCAAGCATATACTTCTACAGCAGAAGTAGAAATGATAGCCCATAGTCCAAGCCTGTGTGAATATGTTGGGTGGTCTTCACAGTATCTTTTTTTTTTTTTTTGAATTTGAATTCAATGAACATTTTAAAACTGGAAAATCCTATTCATTTACAAATCTCCAATCTCCATTTCTAGCTTCCCCAGAGGATCTTGTCACACCGTGCCACATTCCAACATAGTGACAAGTGGTCACAGCTGAGGATGTGCTGTCGATCCATTGCAGTCACTGCTGCTCCTTAGTATCAAAGTGTCCACTGCTATTTACCATTGCATTTGTTCTGCAAGTTTCCTGTTTCCAGACTTTCTTTAGATTATTTCCTACATGTGACTGGCCTGAACTATTTTAAGAAATGAGAGGCAAAGCCATGTTTTGTATGAGGAGATATTACAAGCAAGAACCTGATTCTGAGACAAAAGAGATTTAGTAAGGCAAACAAAGGAAGGGGATGTCCTGGAAATATTTCCATTGCTTGATCATTGGCTTTCTTGTTATCTCTGGAGTAGGGGTTGGCAGAATCTACTGATTATGAAGGTTTGAGGACTCTGCAAGGAAATGAACTAACCGAATTCTCAATAGTTTGCCAATGCCAGTCCAATGATAGCCTTCAGCCACTTGTTCTTTTTATTTTTTCTTTTGGTATTTCTTTTCCATCATTATTACAATATAAGTATGTTACAGAGTTTGGGGGAAAGAAAAGAAAAAAATCTCCCAGTTATTATAGTACCATTGTCCTGTCCCTTCTTCATATGCAACCACCATTATCTGTTAATTATGAATCCTTCTAGAAAATGTCTAGTCATCTATATATATATATTTTTTCTCCATTGTTTTACACAAATGGAGTTGCAGTTGTACTGTGCTCATTTTTATTTAACAGTGTTAGCACATATATTCTTCATCATTCTCCTTGAAAGTACTCTTCATTGTTTTTATAAAAAATGGTGCACCTTTGTAGCAATTCATTCAAGTAATTTTAAAAGAATAACAAAATTTTAAATTAACTTTATTTCACCCAGAAACAATGTTTATTAACATTTGTAGACCTTCATTATAGGCATCTTTCTAAATATGTAGATGGGCTGATAGATGGAAGGATGGATAGATGGATAGAAAAAAGGAAGGGAGAAAAGAAAGAAGGGAAGGAGGGAGGAAGGACAGCAGATTGATAAGTCAATCAATGGATAGGAAAATGAGATAACACTATGATGATCTTTTGTAATAAAATCTTTAATTGTAATTTTTCTTGACTTTACAAATGAAGAGAAAGGAAGTTAAGGAAATGTTTAGCTTCAGAAAAGAATACTTCTTTACAAAATGGATCAGTTCATAAAGTACTTCTTTAAAAGAAACAATGTGAAAAACATTCTGCTAGATAGTATCTATTGACTCTCCTTTGTGAAAAAAAAAAAAAAAGTGGAGATTAGCATTCCTGATGTTATTATGTGCCTTGTTTTTTGTATTTGAGTTTTATGACACACAGTCTGTCCTGTAATAGTAATTTCAACAGTTGGTTACTTTTATTTTATATTTAAATTGCTTATCACTACCAGTCTTCAATTGTGACTGCTCCATTTCTGACTTTTAAAATTTCGATCCTTTGATTTAATGACTGAATTAAATAATCAAACATTTGGTCTTTTTTTCAAAAAGGAATTTGGGGTGTTCTATTATATGAATTATGACCTATTCAAAAATGTTCCTATGTTGACTTTATACTTGAATGATAGCTTGCTGGGCCTGCAATTGACAGCTCAATTTTTTTTTTTTCNCCATGTACAGAGGAGGCTGGCAGGCTATCTAGATGTGTATAAGAGACAGGACACACAGTCTGTCCTGTAATAGTAATTTCAACAGTTGGTTACTTTTATTTTATATTTAAATTGCTTATCACTACCAGTCTTCAATTGTGACTGCTCCATTTCTGACTTTTAAAATTTCGATCCTTTGATTTAATGACTGAATTAAATAATCAAACATTTGGTCTTTTTTTCAAAAAGGAATTTGGGGTGTTCTATTATATGAATTATGACCTATTCAAAAATGTTCCTATGTTGACTTTATACTTGAATGATAGCTTGCTGGGCCTGCAATTGACAGCTCAATTTTTTTTTTTTCTTCAGAATCCTGTGGACTTTGTTCTACCTTCTTCTGGCATTGATCACAAAATCTGTGTAGATTTTTTAAAATGACCTGACATCTCCCCAGTTAGTGATTGTTTTTTCTGTCTAGATACCCATGAAGGTCTTTCCTCAAACTTCTCAGTGATTTATCTTATTATTGATCATTGTATCATTTTTGTTTGGGACAATATGTACCCATTACATCTGAAGATTCAAATCTTGTGGGAAACTTTCAGGAAACTAAAGACACACAGAGGTTAATTACCTTGCTCAAAATCACATAGATCATAATAAATGGTAGGGTCTAAGTCTAAATCCATCTGTCTGATTCCAGGATCCAATCCTCTGGCCACTACCACATAGTTCATCCTAATAAAGAACTGTACTAGATGTGTCCTTTCAAAGCCAGCTAGTCAGAAATTTACCCCAAGGATGTCTGCATTTAAACTGCCCAGTTACTGGGCAGTTCAGACAGTGCTCCACCATTTGGAAGTCACTTTAGAGAAAGGATGGCACAGTTGGTTTTAATCATTGTGATACTGCCCCTCCCCACCATTCCTTCCACCCCCAAGCTTGGGCAATGACTATTCTATTCTCTATTTCTATGAGTTTGGCTTATTTAAGAAATTTTAACCTTTCATGCCAGTAATTTGTTAATTTTTCAACTGGAGGTTTGTACCTCTTAATCTTCTTCACTTAATTCTTTCTTCCTCCCATCCACCTCCCTCCTGGCAATCACTGTTTGTTCTCTGTATCTAAAACTCTGATTCTGTTTTGTTGTGTTTGTTCATTTTTTTTTTTTTTTCTCTTTCTTCTGGAAAAAGAGAAAGGATGTAAAGGGAAGAAATGGAAAGACAAGGGCAACAAATCAAAAGGAAGCAGAGAGAAATAGAGTTCTGATGCAGACCGATGAAAGCAGATATGATTCCTACAACTATACATTGCAAGGTTGGCAGAACAGAACTGGCTTCATCATCTGACATCTCCTCCCCTAATCACAATGTTCCCTAACAGTACCAGGTTTTCTTAATTTCCTTAATAAGTAGTACAGCAGCACTAAGAAGATAGCAGATGGTGCACAGGTAGCTGACAAGGTCAACCCTTTAGATCAGCCTAGAAGGCAATTCACATAGTGTGACCAGCAGCCCTGGCTAAATTCTCTTCCCGTATCCTCCCCTGACCTGTTCAAATGCCCTGAAACCTCCACCTTGAGAATCACTCATTTGGGCTTACATTCTCCCTACAAAATGTCATTTGTTATCAGGAAAGGATAAACTTTTGCCAGCCCTTGACCTATTAAGAAAACACATAGATCACAAAGTTGGAAGAGACTAGAAAACAGCAAGTCTCTCCTCTCACTTTAGGGCAGGCAGTTGATGCTTGATTTCTAGATTAGTGAACTGTGCAGTTAGAAAGCAAGGGACACAGAGGGATTGGACACAGAGTTCTGAGAAAATCTGAGCTTAAACAGAAGAAAAGCTGGTGCAGAGTGATGGGTACTGTGGATGCCCTACCCAGGTCTCATTTACTGGGCAGGCACACAAACTTAGCTGCACTGAGAATTGGCTGATAATGGCTCACCCTCCATGCTTCATTCTACATTCTCTATAGAGTTGCCATGAACTGCAAGAAGCCACCTTGCCTAAGACACTGCATGCCCTTCCTAGGGCAGGGCTGACTGAGACAGGAATACAAAAGGTCAATTTCCTCATATCAGGGTGGGAATATTTCTGCTGTGTGATTTGTGGTCTTGCGGTTTTTTGCTCCCCAAGGATCAGGCTGGATCAAAGCAGGTTCATGTCTCTGCTCTTCTCCTACCACTGCCAATCCTGCTTCCTTTACTTTCTTTCTCTTCAGAGCACTCTCTCAGTAAATCATATGTCTCTGAATTTTTGTCTTGGATGCCGCTTCTAGGGAAGCCAATCTAAGACAAATAGGATATTGACTGAGGAGGGAAGCAACTAAATGACTGGCCTACCCAGCAGTTTTCTGAAGGAGACATGGCTCCATTCAGTTCAGAGTAAAATAATCCATTTATCTTCTGCTTTATCATCAACATCACTATCATTAATTTAATCAAGTTAATGGCAGATGTTCCAACTCCAGATACTGCTACCAAAGATCACCACTGATTTAAGAGATGAGCAAAAATACTGATCCTCTTTTTATTTTTCCATATTTTGACTACCAAGAATAATCATTAGTGAAATATAAGGTTTATGAAGCTAGAGCCACAGCTCAAAAGCAAAGAGCCATGCTCTTCCAGTCAGCAAGAGCCACACACATGGCCGGTTAAGGGCAAGTCAGTCACATGTCTTGCTGCCATAACAAAGAATCCCGAAACCCAGTGGCTGAAATCAACAAAGGATTACTTAGGTTACAGGTCAATTGTAGGTCAGTTGGGGACCCAAGCTAACAGGAGAAGTCTCTCTGTGGAAGATAATTAATCATCATGATGGATCGCTCTGAAAATTAATTACTCAGCTCAGAAGTGGCACATGTCACATTTACTCACAACTCATTGGCCAGAACACATCTCAGTGACAGTGAGACATATTCGGTCAGGCCTTGTAGTGGCTACAACAAAAGTGACCTTTAGACCAGCCCCTGAAGAAACCTATCCATCTAGAAAATTCTCTGTCATTGAGTCGTACTCCACTAACAAACATTGGCTGAATTCCTGTCATGTGTCCAGGGATGGCTAGCACGCTAGCCATAATAGAGGTCGTAGAAATGTTTAAAACATTTTATTTGTCTTTAGAAGGTCCCAGTATAACTGGAAGATGACTCAAGAAACAATAAAAGTGCATGATACTGGATACTTGGGCTGGTGCACTGAGACGACCCAGAGAGATGGTATGGGGAGGCAGGAGGGAGGGGGGTTCAGGATGGGGAACATGTGTATATCTGTGGCGGATTCATGTTGATGTATGGCAAAACCAATACAATATTGTACAGTAATTAGCCTCCAATTAAAATAAATAAATCTATATTTAAAAAAAAGAAACAATAAAAGTATATAATAATACAAAATAGGGAAAATTATATGCTAAAATTGTGCAATGCCCAAATCAAACCTACCACTTTGGCCTTTTTCTTCACCTGTATGTGGAAAGCTTGATCTTCTAGACCAGCACTGCCCAATAGAAATATACAGTGAGCCATATTTGTAATTTTCTTTTGTACTTTGTTTTTAATCCTTTTTATCGAAGTATAGTTGATTTACAATATTTCAGGTGTATAGCAAAGTGATTCAGAATATATATCTATACACATACATACTTTTTTCAGATTCTTTTCAACTATAGCTTATTACAAGATATTGAATATAATTCCCCAAAGAGTAGATCCTTGTTGTTTACCTGTTTTACATATATTGTATGTACATCTATTAATCCCAAATTCCCAATTTATCCATGCTTACACCTGTCCAATTTGGTGACCAAGTTTGTTTTTTATGTTTGAGTCTGTTTCTACTTTGTAAATAAGTTAATTTGTATCCTTTTTTTAGATTCCACATGTAAGTGATATTATATGATATTTGTTTTTCTCTCTCTGATTTATTTCACTTAGTATGATAATATCTAGGTTTATCCATGTTGCTGCAATTGGCATTATTTCATTCCTTTTTATGGGAGGGAGGCCAGGCGTGCTGCAGCCCATGGGGTCACAAAGAGTCAGACACAACTGAGCGACTGAACTGAACTGAACTGAACTGAATATTCCATTATATATAAATCACATCTTGATCCATTCATCTATTGATGGACATTTAGGTTGATTCCATATCTCTGCTATTGTAAATAATTCTGCTATGAATATTGGAGTGGGTGTATCTTTTCAAATTAGTTTTCTATGAATTTATACCCAGGAGCAGGATTGCTAAACCATATGATAGCTCTATTTTTAGTTTTTTAAGGAACCTCCATACTATTTTGCATTGTGGCTGCCCCAATTTACATTCCCACCAATAGTGTTGGAGGATTCATATTTGTAATTTCAAATTCTCAAATAGCTACTTTACAAAAGGCAAAAAGAACAAATGAGAGGGAGAACAAGATGGCAGTTGAGTAGATGGACTTGGGGTACATCTCTCTCCACAGATACATCAGGAATACAGCTTTAGACCCAGAAATGCATTGAGAATACTGGCTGACAATGGACAAGAGTACCTGACCAATGGAAAAGAATATATACAACCATGCAAAACTCAGTAGGATGAAGGAACTAGGGGGGGAAAACAGGAGTGTTGGTAGGACTGGAACTGCCTTCAGTGGGTGGGGGAACTTAAGCCGGGGTCCAATCCCCACATCAAGGCAATTGTCTGAGTCAAAGGAGAAACATTTAAGGCTGAGAGTGAAGCAGCTGATCTGTGGCAGCCTAAATGGAGTGAGAGTCGGACAGTTCTCGCAACAGCCATACATACCCCAGACAGGAACACTGGTCCCCTGGAAGGTGCAGTGGATGGGAGCCAGGGTCTAGGGATTGTGGAGCAATCCCAAAGCGAGGGCTGCTGTTGACAGCAGACAGACAGATCGAGGGGCTGTGAGGGAGGAGATTGTAGGGGGAAATGTCTGTGGAGGAAAGCTGGGCAGTCATGGAAGCAAGGCTATACTGATGAGTCACACATAGGAGGTAGAGCCATCATCATAGCCTCTCTCTCCCCACATGCCAGCATCAGCAGCTGAACAATAGAGAGGCTGGCCCATCAAACGCCTGACACACTGAACTACAGGGTAGGATCCCCACCCAGGGTGCTCCTTTAAGTGACTGATGCACCAAACTACAGAGTAGCACCCCAGCCAGGGGGGCCCCTCTGTGTGCCCAACATGCCGAACAACAGGGAAGAATACCAGGCATGGGAACCCCCTAAGTGCCTGAATGGGAGGAGCAAAGGAGAAAGAGTGGCCTAAGAGACCTTCTGGTCTCCAGCTACAAGAGGCTCGAAAAAAGACTCTGATAGGGCCATAACCCCTGTGGTGAGGGCAGTCTGTGTCCCCACACATTTGGTGCCATCAGGATCCCCACAAGCCAAGCAGCTGCGCCACCATCACGGTTGAACTCTCACTGGAGCAGAGCTGCCACAGGCAGAAAGTCTTGTGTCTATGTGCGCAGGGTTACTTCAATAATGTCTGACTCTTTGTGACCCTGTGGACTGTGGCCTGCCAGGCTTCTCTGTCAGGGAGGGAGCTTCTCCAGGAAAGAATACTGGAGCATATTAGCCAATACCTTCTACAGCACTATATTTCCTGCTGCTCTAGCTGCCAACTCACCTGAGTACCTGGTGCTGCCAGAACCCCTGAGACCCAAGCAGCTACACTACCTCCACACCTGGCCCTCACAGGGGCAAACCCAAATCCTTCAGGGAAACCTCAGAAGCAAACCTCAGTGCTCAGAACAAACCCAATACCACTGAAACCCAGGGGCAGTGTGGCTAAGGTAGAAGACCCAAAACCTTCCCACCCATTGTACAAGCTGCAGATTAAATCCACACGATCAACAAGGCAGACTCTGTGTCTGTATAAAATGTCACTGAGAGCTCCCACAAAAGAAAAGGCACTAGCTCTGGATTTTGGAGGCAAGAACACACAGGAGTAGGACCAGATTAGAATCTGAGCTGCCTTCACAGCAAGTCCAGAGATCAGCACGTGTTGGAGAGCATCCTAAGGAGGTAAGGTGGACTGTAACTCCCAGCAAAGTAAAGAACTCTGACACTGACAGCAGTGACTCAACAAAAGCATTCATTCTTATTTTTTGACTTGTTCTGCAGAATCTTTTGGATTTTTCCCCCTCTGTTGTAGTTGTCGATTTTATTGGCACTATGAAATCCAATTAAGCTTTTGAGCTTTTTTTTTTTCTCAGTCACATTTTTTATTATTGTTATAAACAACAATAAAACAACAATGTTCCTCTACATTGGGCTTTTGCAGTTCTGTGGTGTTTTCTGTTTTTTCTCTTTTCTCTTATTTAAATTTAAAATTATAACTTTTTAAATCTAATATTATTTTCTCCACATTTATTCCTTTGTTTGTTTTTCCTATTGTTCTTTCCCTTTGCAGTTCCTCTTTAATGTATATAAATCTTCTTTATCTTCCTCTATTTAACTTTGCATATATATTCTTTCTTTTCCTTCTTTCCTTCCTATCAACATATTTGTTAGTTTTATTTTCATTACTTTATTCCCCAGTTGGCACCTTGCTTTATGTTTGCTTTCCAGTTCATGCTTTAGTTAGTTTTGTTCTGGTAGATAAAATTTTTGGTTTCCTTGGTTATCTGGGTCAATCTATTGTACTTTATTTTTGTTGGACTCCTGATTTTGTGTATGGTTGTATATGTATATGTGTATATTCAGTCACACTTTTAATTGTTGTTAGAAACCTCTGCTTCTATGTTGGCTTTTGCAGTTCTGTGCTTTCCTTTTCTTTTTTCTTCCTTCTTCTGTGTTTTTTTTTTCTATTTTTTTATAATTTTAATTTTTAAGTTTTTAAACCTATTATATTTTCCTACATTTATTTCTTTGCTTGCCTTTCCTACTGTACTTTTATCCTGCAGTTAATCTTTATGTATATAAATCTTCATCTACCTCTATTTAAATTTGCATATATATTTTTCCCGTATTTTCTTTCTTTCCTTTCCTCTTAAAATATTTGTTAGTTTTGTTTTCATTGCTTTATTCCCTACTAGGCACTTTGCTTTAGTTTTATTTTCCAGTTTGTGCTTTAGTTAGTTTTGTTCTTAACTGGTAAATGTAATTTTTGATTTCTTTGTTTTCCAGGTCAATCTACTGTACTTTGTTTCTGTTGGACTGTTTTGACTTTGCTCATTGGTGTATGTATATGTGTATATTCATTATTTGAATTATTATTTGCATGATTTTGTAACTTCCATTTGTCTGGGGTTCATCTTTGGTTTATCATTTGTGAATATTTGTTTTAATCTCATTTAATGCCATAACAAACCACTTGTGGAATCTTTGTTCTTGGCCAGAGATCAAGCCCTGAGCGTTTAGACTCTAAGACCCTAGACTACCAGAGAATCAACCCTAGGGAGTATCAAGTTGTGAGAACTCACACAAACAGAACTACTTGAATCGAAGACCCAGCATCACCCAAGCATAGTAGCACCCTATGCAGGATGCCTCATCTAAACAACAAATAAAACAAAAATACAAATCCAATCATCAGTAGACAGGATTACCACCTCATTCAGCCTTTCCCATCAGAGGAAAAATAAATAAACAAAAACTCACCCTATGCAAAGCTTACACAGACCACTGGACCAACCAACCAATGGTTGGTCAGAAAACCAAAGGGAGGCAGAAACCAAAAGGAAGAAACAATTCAACCTTCTTCAAGGAAAGAATTCAACTTTCTTTGAAGCCTGAGAAAATGAGACCTCAAATACAATAAGTTAAAAAGAAATAATGAAAAGGCAGAGAAATACTACACAAATGAAGGAAAAAAACTAGAAAAACAGAAGTCCAATAAATGAAGAGGAAAGAGGCAAACTACCTGCCAAAGAATTCAGAATAATGACAATAAAGATGATCAAAAACCTTGAAAACAAAATGGAGAAAATGAAAGAATCAACTAACAAAGACCTAGAAAAATTAAAGAATAAATATACAGAGACAAATAACACAATTACTGAAATTAAAAAATACTCTAGAAGGAATCAATAGCAGAATATCTGAAGCAGAAGAACAAATCAGTGAGCAGGAAGATAAAATGTTAGAAATAACATTTGAAGAGCAGAATAAAGTAAAAAGAATGAAAAGAACCAAGGATAATAAAGACCTCTGGGACAATATCAAACATATCAACATTCAAATTATAGGGGTCTCAGAAGAAGAAGAGAAAAAGAAAGGGTATGAGAAAATTTTTGAAGAGAATGTAGTTGAAAATTTTCCCAACATGGAAAAAGAAATAGTCAATCAAGTCCAAGAGGCACAAAGAGTTCCATACAGGATAAACCCAAGGAGAAACATGCCAAGACACATACTAATCAAACTAACAAAGACATAATACAAAGAAAGAATATTAAAAGCATCAAAAGAGAAGCAACAAGCAATACACAAGGGAAACCCTATATGCTTAACAACTGATGTTTCAGCAGAAACTGCAGACCAGAAGGGACTGGAAGTATATATTTAAAGTACTGAAAGGGGAAAATATAAAGCCAAGATTACTGTAACTGACAAGGATCTCATTCAAAATTGATGGAGAAATAAAAAGCTTTTCAGACAAGCAAAAGCTGGGAGAATTCAGTACCTCTAAAGCAGCTTTACAAAAAAAATGTTAAAGGGATTTATATAGTCAAGAAATACAAGAGAAGAAAAAAGATATACAAAATCAAGCCCCTAAAATTAATAAAATGACAATAGGGACATATATATATCAATAATTTCTTTAAATGTAAATGGATTAAATACTCCAACCAAAAGACACAGACTGGATGAATGGATACAAAAATGAGATCCATATATTTACAGTCTACAAGAAACTCACTTCAGGTCTAAAGACACATATATACTGAAAGTGAGAGAATGGAAAAATATATTCCATGAAATCAAAGCAAAAGAAAGCTGGAGTAACAATCCTCAAGTCAGACAAATAGAACTTAAAATAGAGAATATTACAAGAGATAAGGAAGGACACTACATAATGATAAAGGGATCAATCCAAGAGGAAGATGTAACAATTGTAAAAATCTATGCGCCCAACATAGGAGCACCTCAATATATAGGACAAACACTAACGGACATAAAAGAAGAAATTGACAGTAACACAATAACAGTAGGAGACTTTAACACCCCTACCCACACCAAAGGACAGATCATCAAAACAGAAAAGTAATAAGGAAACATAAGTTTTAAATGATGCATTAGATGAGATTGACCTCAGTGAAATCTTTAGGACATTCCATCCAAATGCACCTTCTTAATTACACATGGAACACTTTTCAGTATAGATCACATCTTAGGTCACAAATCAAACCTCAATAAATTTAAGAAAATTGAAATTGCATGAAGCATCTTCTCTGACCACAGTGCTATGAGCCTAGATATCAATTACAAGAAAAAAAAAAAAACTGTAAGAAACACAAACATGTGGAGATTAAACAACACATTTTTAAATAACCAACAGGTTACTGAGAAGATCAAAATGGAAATTTAAAAATGTCTAGAAACAAATGAGAATGTAAATACAACAACTCAAAACCTATGGGGTGGAGCAAAGCAGGCACTTAGTCTAAAAGGACACTTTATAGTAATACGATCCTACCTCAAGAAACAAGAAGAACATTGAATAGACAACCTAACTTTACACATAAAACAACTGGAAAAAGAAGAAGAAAAAAGAATCCCAAAATTAGAAGGAAAGAAATCATAAAGATCTGAGCAGAAAGAAGTGAAAAAGAAATGAAAGAAAAAATAGTAAAGATTAATAAAACCAAAAGCTGGTTCTTTGAGAAGATAAACAAAATCAATAAACCTTTAGCCAGACTCACCAAGAAAAAAGAGAAAAATCAAATCAACAAAATTAGAAATGAAAAGGAAGAGATTACAGTAGACAATGCAGAAATACAAAGGAATATAATAGACTATTATGAACAACTATGTGGCAATAAAATAGATAACCTGAAAGAAATGGACAGATTCTTGGAAAAGTTCTATCTTCCAAGACTGAACCAGGAAGAAATAGAAATATGAACAACCCAATTACAAGCACTGAAATTGAAGCTGTAATCAAAAATCTCCCAAAAAACAAAAGCCCAGGACCAGATGGCTTCACAGGAGAACTCTATCAAACATTTAGAGAAGAGCTAATGCCTATCCTTCTAAAACTCGTTCAAACAATTGCAAAGGAAGGAGCACTTCCAAACTCATTCTATGATGCCACCATCACCCTGATAGAAAACCAGACAAAGACAACACAAAAAAAGAAAACTACAGGCCAATATGACTGATGAACATAGATGCAAAAATCCTCAGCAAAATGTTAGCAAACAGAACTCAGCAACACATCAAAAAGCTCTTACACCATGATCAAGTTGGGTTTATTCCAGGGATATAAGGATTCTTCAATATATGCAAATTAATCAATGTGATACACCATATTAACAAATTGGAAGATAAAAACCATATGAAAATCTCAGTAGATGCATAAAAAGCCTTTGACAAAATTCACCACCCATTTATAATTAAAACTCTTCAAAAAATGGGCATAGAAGGAACCTACCTCAACATAGCAAAGGCCATATATGATAAGCCTACAGCAAATATTATTCTAAATGGTGAAAAACTGAAAGCATTCCCTCTAAGATCAGGAACAAAGCAAGGGTGTCCACTTTTGCCACTATTATTCAACACTGTTCCAGAAGTCCTAGCTACAGAAATCAAAGAAGAAAAAGAAATAAAAGGAATCTAGATTGGAAAAAAAGAAGTAAAGCTCTCATTGTTTGCAGATGACAGGATACTGTACATAAAACCTAAAGACAGCATCATAATATTACTGAGCTAATCACTGAATTTAGCAAAGTTGCTGGATACAAAATCAACACATAGAAATCACTTGCATTTCTATATACTAAAAATGAAAAATCAGAAAGAGAAATTAAGGAATCAATCCCATTCACCATTGCAACAAAATGAATTAAATATCTAGGAAAAAACCTGCATATGGAGACAAACAAACAAACAAACAAACTGTACACAGAAAATTATGACACCAATGAAAGAAATCAAAGATGACATAAACAGATGGAGAGATATTCCATGTTCCTGGGTAGGAAGAATCAATATTTTAAAAGTGACTATTCTACCAAATGCAATCTAAGATTCAATGTGATCCCTATCAAATTACCAATGGCATTTTCACCGAACAAGAGCAAAATATTTCACAGTTCATATGGAAACACAAAAGACCATGAAAAGCTAAAGTAGTCTTGAGAAAAAAGAATGGAATTGGAAGAATCAACCTTCCTGACTTAAGATTATACTACAAAGCTACAGTCATCAAGACAGTATGGCACTGGCACAAAAACAGAAATATAGACCAATGGAACAAGGTAGAGAACCCAGAAATAAACCCACGCACCTAGGGGTAACTTAGTTTTGACAAAGGAGACAAGAATATACAATGGGGAAAAGACAGCCTCTTCAATAAATGGTGCTGGGAAAACTGGACAGCTAAATGTAAAAGAATGAAATTAGAACACTTTGCAATATTATACACAAAGATAAACTCAAAATGGTTTAAAGACTTAAATGTATGACCAGAAACTATAAAACTCTTAGAGGAGAACATAGGCAGAACACTCTCTGACATAAATCAAAAGAAGATCCTCTATGACCCACCTCCTGGAGTAGTGGAAATAAAAACAAAAGTAAACAAGAGGGACCTGATTAAACTTAAAAGATTTTGCACAGCAAAGGAAACTATAAGCAAGGTGAAAAGACAAGCCTCAGAATGGGAGAAACAATAGCAAATGAAACAACTGACAAAGGATTAATTTCCAAAATATACAAGCAGCTCATACAACTCAATATAAGAAAAACAAACAACCCAATCAAAAAGTGGGGAAAGACCTAAACAGACATTTCCCCAAAGAAGACATGCTAACAGACACATGAAAAGATGTCCATCACTCATTATTAAAGAAATGCAAATCAAAACTACAATGAGATATCACCTTGCACCAGTCAGAATGGCCCTCATCAAAATGCCTACAAATAATAAATACTGGAGAGGGTGTGGAGAAAAGGGAACACTCTTGCACTGTTGGTGGGAATGTAAATTGATACAGCCAGTATGGAAGACAGTATGGAGATTCCTTAAAAAACAGGAATAAAACCACCATATGACCCAGCAATCCCACTCCTAGGCATACACCCTGAGGAAATCAAAATTGAAAAATACACATGTATCCCATTGTTCTTTGCAGCACTATTTGCAATAGAACATGGAAGAAATCTAGTGCCCATTAACAGATGAATAGATAAAAAGGTAGTGATACAAATACACAATGGAATATTACTCAGCCATAAGAAGGTAATGCATTTTAGTCAGTTCTGATGATGTGGATGAACCTAGAACCTATTATACAAAGTGAAGTAAGGCAGAAAGAGATGGATAAATATCACATTTTAACACATATATATGAAGTCTACAAAAATGGTACTGAAGAATTTATTTACAGGGCAACAATGGAGACATAGACATAGAGAATAGACTTTCGGACATGGGGAGAAGGGAGGAGAGGGTGAGATGAAAAAAAAGAGTAACATGAAAACTTACATTCGGTTCAGTTCAGTTGCTCAGTCGTGTCCGACTCTTTGCAACCCCATGAACTGCAGCATGCCAGGCCTCCCTGTCCATCACCAACTCCCAGAGTTCACTCAGACTCGCGTTCATTGAGTCAGCGATGCCATCCAGCCGTCTCATCCTCTGTCGTCCCTTCTCCTCCTGCCTCCAATCCCTCCCAGCATCAAAGTCTTTTCCAATGAGTCAACTCTCCGCATGAGGTGGCCAAAGTACTGGAGTTTCAGATTCAGCATCATTCCCTCCAAAGAAATACCAGGGTTGATTACCATATGCAAAATTGATAGCCAATGGGAATTTGCTGTATGGCTCAGGAAACTCAAACAAGGGCTCTATATCAACCTAGAGGGGTGGTGGGATGGGGAGGGAGATGGGAGGAAGTTTCAAAAGGGAGGATATATGTATAACTATGGCTGATTCATGTTGAGGTTTGACAGAAAAACAACAAAATTTCATAAATCAATTATCTTTCAATAATAAATAAATTTTAGAAAAGAACAAATGCAATCAAATTTAATCACACTTTTTATTTAACCAAATATATAAAAATACTGTTATAATTTCAAAATGTAATGAACATAAAAATTACTAATGAAATATTTTACATTCTTTTCTTCATAATAAACCTTCAAAATCCAGACAGCATGTCTTAGTTCAAACTAGTCTTCAATTGCTTACACAACTAATGGCTACTGTTTTGGACAAAGCAGTTCTGCACAGTAACCAAAATTAAAATAATTATTGCTAATCTTCTTGGCCAAGATATCTTTTCACTGCTAGTACATGCTTGAAGATTTTTCTAGATGGATAAAATGATTTTTTTTTTAATGACAAAGTGTTACAGTTGCATGAACTTAAAGCAGTTAAGACCACTTAGAATGAACTGGGGTGGGAACACTAATCCACCAAAAGTTAAGGAATTCAAACAACAAGCCAAAAACGTGTTCTACCAGGGCTGCAGATGGGGGACAGGTTTAAGAAGAGGGGCAGGCATGTCAAGGATGTGTTAATAAAAGGCTGCTTGTTGAGATCTGTGGGAGCAGAGCCCTTTTCTTAAAAGGTTAAACAAAAAGCACAACCACTGTATTTCAGCAGACTAATTACTGAGGGTGACTTTGACCTTTCCATTTCTGGAGATTTATGATAGAACATTTTCCTTTGACATGGCCCAGGCTCTTTGAATCCAGGTTGAATGTGATCAGGTGTGTTCCTGGTGGAACACTTCCTTTGCATAAAGGCATGTCTGTTTTCCCAAGCATACTCAGAGCATCTGCTATGGAGGACCTGACACCAGGGTGCTGGCCGTCTACTCCTTTGCAACAGCCTCACCCTTCTGAGAACCACGTTTACCTTGGGAGTTGAAGAAACATAGAAATAGACCATTTTCACAACAGAAACTTTTTGTTGACAATGAGGGCTATGGAACCTGAGCCTTGAAAATTCCACCAGAGGCCAGTTAATCTAATAAAGCTCTTGACATTAATGGGTTTAGCTAGTGGGTAAGTATGAAATTCCTTCTCAGAGCCAACAGGGTCCCTTGGTGAGCAAAAGTCTTTCTGGTGGTTTTTTGCTTTGGACCCCAACATGCCAGTTTCACACTAGATATTCCATTGCTTTGGGACAGTGTTTCATACTTGAATTTTGGTTAATTCTGATCAGCTCACTCTTCCAAGCCAGGTGTCCAAACTCACTGATCTTAGCTGTTACTGGCTCAGTTTCTTAGTGCTAATAGAGTAAAAGTTATCTTTATAATTCCCAACCAGGTGTGTTAATTAACTAACTCCAGTCACCTTGTAATGCTTGTGAAACTAAAAAAGTAGAGGAACATGAGGGAGAGGTCAACTGACCAAAATGCTTTTCCATTCCCATATATAACTTGAATGGTAAATACTATGCTGTGAGTGGGCTGTGGATACATCTGCTTGCGTCTGCTACTACAGATCCCAAATCTTCTTTTCTCTGAAAATTGCCCCTTTCAGATGGAGCCAGTCATTTATTTTATGGAAATTCTGGGGTAAACATAAAACATGAAACAGAGCTGACTTTTTTGTTCATTATTCATTGATAAAGGGCCATCAAGCCTGGTGACAGGAAAGTAGCAGGAACTTCCTTCTCTGATTTTAACTTTCGACATATCTAAGCTCTTGGAAAGATAAATGGAGGCAAATGTTACTGTGCTACTAGTTCCATTTCTCAGATCCACTTTCAGAAAACTATTGAAATGGAACTCAGTCCAAATAAGAAGTGAACAAAGATGCTTGTCTCCCCCCAGGGAGAGGCACAGCATATGGCTATTTATAATAATGACAACTGACAGCAAGGGCTTTAAAAAAAAGGTTTTCTCTTCTGTTGTCAGTTTTGGAATGAAGTTGGAGGCAAAGACCTGATAACATTGGTGTATTGTTCCTATAGGTCCTAACCTCAGCAGGCTACATCAGTATCTCTGTCTGAAGAAGTCACTTTCTTCTCATCAAACACATTCCAGAAGTCAGTGGTAAAAGCACTGACGGGGGAGAACAGATTGATCCATTAACTCTCACCCAGTTCCTTGGCTGAACCCTCACTTTGCATTCCAGTTATAAAGACTTGGTAACTTATCAAACAGGAAACAAGCTCTGAAAGGAGTTGTGTCTTTGGAATTTCTTGCCAAGGCTCCTTCTTGTTGCCTATGCATTCGGGAGAGAAAGAGAAACCTGCTGCCCAACAGTTCTCTGGTCATCTGAAATCTTGTGTGCCTAAATTATGTTGTGCTCAGTCACTAAGTTATGTTCAACTTTTTGTGACCCCATGGATTGTTACTCACCAGGCTCCTCTGTCCATGGGATTTCCCAGGCAAGAATACTAGAATGGATTTCCATTTCCTTCTCCAAAGGATATTTCCAACCCAGGGATCGAACCTGCATCTCCTGCATTGGCAGGCAGGTTCTTTACCACTGAGCCACCTGGGAAGCCCCTGTGCCTAAATTAAGAGAGACACTGTTAAAATGCACATACTGATTATGTTGTATGACACATTCTGAGTGAAAGGAGCTAAAAAACACTATGAGAACCAGAAGTGTAAGAAGTCAAGATGACTGAATTTCTACTCATTTATTGAGCTCTGCATTCAAAATTTATCCAACACTGTGTGTGCTTGCTCAACGACATCAGGTTGGATGCAATGAGAATAAATACATAAGTGACTACAAAGTGGATGGTTATTCAAACACCTACTATTCAAGCATTATAGCAAACAACACACTACAGCTTTATGAGCCAAATGAGAAGGTGGAATCCAAGCAAGGAAGATGTGTGTCTCCAAGCTGAAAAGTTCTCTTTCATATGATCTGTACTCAAATTCAAAGCTTAGAGAGGAATAATAATTATATTGTCTTTGCTAAACTCTGCTTCAGGGTGACTGGAAAGCTCAGGAGGCATTCCAAGTCCATTTAAAAGGACACTGTCACCTGGGGTGTAGCCTTTTCCGTGCCATTCCATGTGGCAAAAATGAAGATCAAGAATGGGGTTTAAAGCACCACAAAGTTCTGCCTTCACGGATCCAAACTTGTGGGGAGTTGTAGCTCCTCCCCACAGTCCAGGGTATACTTATCTCTTGACTAAAGGGCTGGGATGACTGCTGAACTGAGGTTTTCTTTTCCCCAAGTTGAGTAACATCCTTCAATTCCATACTTTGGCCAAATAAGGCAAAGAGTTAACTCATTGGTAAAGCTCTAATGTTGGGAAAAGATTGAGGGCAAGAGGAAAAGGGGGAGGAAAATGGGGTGGCAGAGGATGAGATGGTGAGATGGCATCACTGACTCAGTGGACATGAATTTGAGCAAACTCTGAGAGATATTGAAGGATAGGGAAGCCTGGTGGGTTGCAGTTCATAGGGTTGCAAAGAGTTGGACATAGTGACTGAACAATAAGGTTTGATATCAGACAGTCCTAACTCCAGTACCTGGCATACCAGCCATGTTATCTTGGACATCATACTTACTTCCTTCAGATGTCCTTTTCTCTTCTGTAAAATTGAAATAATGGAAACCTACCCCATAACGTAGCTGTGAATCCTAAATAAATTAATGTACAGATCAAGTATGTCTAGCATAAATAAATTAGTAAACCAAATAAATGCACCTGTCCTCCAATTGTTGAAAAAGTGGAAAATCTTTGTCTTCAGAGTGGCTTGAAATTCTATTTGTAGCCCATTGCTACTAGGAGTAGAGCTAGCATTTGAAATGCTGAAAGATTTCCTTCAGTGGCTAATTTGATGGCTGGGAAATATTTTTGGAGAGAAAAGACCATAATTTAAATTATCCTGACATCAATAAATATTTCCTTAGCATTTAGCTGTAAGAGCTCTAAATCCTCCATCTGTTCAGAAATTTTCATTTCAAAATAATATGGTGCTTTGGGAGTTTGTGAATCTACACAAATGTCATAAAGGCTAGGTGCTGTTGTAGTTTTCCACAGTTCGGAAGAAGTGTACACTATTCGTTTCATTGTGAAATGAGAAAGACAAGTTGATCTCCATTATCCCTTCAGCCCTGTATCCCTCTCATTACATTTGGAAGAGGCTCTAGAAGGACATTGCTGCTGCTGCTGCTAAGTCACTTCAGTCATGTCTGACTCTGTGCGACCCCAGAGACAGCAGCCCACCAAGCTCCACCGTCCCTGGGATTCTCCAGGTAAGAACACTGGAGTGGATTGCCATTTCCTTCTCCAATGTATGAAAGTGGAAAGTGAAAAGTGAAAGTGATGTCGCTGAGTCGTGTCTGACTCTTAGCGACCCCATGGACCACAGCCTACCAGGCTCCTCCATCCATGGGATTAATTCTGTCCAAAAGGTGAAGTTGGCATTAGAATGGCCCACTACCCACCTAACCCAGATGACACCTTCCCTATGCACACGGCGGCATTTCTAGCTGGCTACAATACACATCCTCCTCGACCAACTGTTTTCAAGTTCAGATGATTCTGAGACTACAGAACTGGGCGAAGAGCTTATTGCTAAATATTTGTTGAAGTGGCTAACAACNAGGCTCTAGAAGGACATTGCTGCTGCTGCTGCTAAGTCACTTCAGTCATGTCTGACTCTGTGCGACCCCAGAGACAGCAGCCCACCAAGCTCCACCGTCCCTGGGATTCTCCAGGTAAGAACACTGGAGTGGATTGCCATTTCCTTCTCCAATGTATGAAAGTGGAAAGTGAAAAGTGAAAGTGATGTCGCTGAGTCGTGTCTGACTCTTAGCGACCCCATGGACCACAGCCTACCAGGCTCCTCCATCCATGGGATTAATTCTGTCCAAAAGGTGAAGTTGGCATTAGAATGGCCCACTACCCACCTAACCCAGATGACACCTTCCCTATGCACACGGCGGCATTTCTAGCTGGCTACAATACACATCCTCCTCGACCAACTGTTTTCAAGTTCAGATGATTCTGAGACTACAGAACTGGGCGAAGAGCTTATTGCTAAATATTTGTTGAAGTGGCTAACAACTCCTCAAAATAATTTTCAGGTAAATATATTACATTGAAAGTAAAGTTTCTTTTCTGTTCATGTCTGACTCTGACACAAAACACAAATCTCATGTGTACATGCCCTCCCCCACCCTTTTTCATCCCCCATTATAGAAAGAGCCACTGGATTCATTCTGCTTTCCTATGTCCCCTCCAGATTTCACACACTGAGATGATCAGAGGGACATCTGATTGTCTAGACAAAAGGCTGCTAAGATGATTTGCAAGTAAACATATTAAAATGACAGAAGCCTCGATTTTCTTCCAACTAAGCAGTCTCCTTATCTCCATTCCATTCCAGACTCCATCCAGTAGCCAGAATACTATTTTCAGGAAGTGATTCTGATCATGACACTTTCTACTTAAAGCCCTTCACTGACTTTGGAATAAAGTTTGAATGGCACACAAAGTTCTGTATGATCTGGCTTCTGTCTAATTTCTGAAACACTTCCTGCCTTTCCCCCTCCCCTGCCCAGCACTTGCTTCTCCACCACTAAACCAGAGGCATTCTGGATTGCCCTCAACATATACCATCTTCTGCCTGACATAATCTTTCCTGTGCTGCCCTTTCTCCAACATAGACTTACCCTGTGGTTAATTCTGATGCATCTTTAAGGTTTCCCCTTGGACATAATTTCCTGGGATCAGTGTCATCCTGATGCATTTTTGAATGATTCTGGTGCTACCTGATTACTAGGTGTATACTCCCTTCCTAAGCTACTAAGGATCATGCCTTAATCACCATTATATTCCAAGCATCTAGAAAGTTGTATTCCACATAGAAAGAGCTCTGTAAATGTTTGCCAAATTACTGAATGAATACATGACTGAGTGTAGTACTTTCTATCCACTAGAGTGGTGATTGTCAAAATATGAGCATCAAATTTCACCTGCATACTTAGAAATGCAAATTTTCAGACCTGTCTGCTGATCTGGTGAGTCAGAAATTTTGGGGGTGAGATCCAGTCATCTTTATTTTAACAAGCCCTGTAGGTGATGCTAAGGTTTGCTAAAGTGGGAGAACCACTGTTTGAGAGTAGTGATACTCATGTCTAGCTGCATATTACAATCACCTGGAGTGTTTTTAAAAATGCTTAACTATCCTCCTTTGCATTTTGTATTCAGCTAGGTTAGTGAGGATTCTATTATACCTTTTATAATAATCTTCAAGTGATTCCGATGTGCAACTGGAATTGAGATTTTCACTGGCCTAGATTTTTCCAGTTACTCTTCTTTACATAAACATAAAATTACCTGTAAAAAGGCACTGGTTCAGTGCCACTCACCAGTGCCTTTCCCCACCACCCCACCCCGCCTCAAACAACAGTGACTTTCTGCTCAGATGCAGTCCAGCAGCCCAAATCTCAGGATTCAAAGTGCAGTCCATGGAAAAACGTTTGCATACCCAGTAGCTTGTTAAAAACATAGAATCTCAAGCTCCACCCAGAACCTACTGCATCACAATCTGCATTTTAACAAGATCCTAGGTGATTTGTGTCTACATTGGAGTTTGAGAGGCACAGGCTCCTGCCTGAGATTATGGAGCATGGATTCAGGAGTGCAGAATTAAAATCTCTCTGCAGCTCTTGGTATTAATAGTTTAGTACACAGGGACATATAGTCACACATATTTTCTTATAGACTTTCTATAAAACTTCTGCTCAGTGCCAGAAATGGAACTCTCAAGGCCAAATGGCTTCACCAGTTAAGAGCACAGAATGGACTTCATGAAGCATAGGTTTGTTGGGTAGAAAAGATCATTTCTACATAAGAGTGTTTGATAAACAAGGCCATTCAGGAAGATCCACACATACACAACTCAAAATAATGAATTTTAGTTGCTTCTAAACCATTCATATTTATTGAGTGCCTACAATGTACCAGTCATTCTGTTAAGTACTCAACACATAGTAACTTTTTGAATCTTCTCTAAAACCCCATGCAGCAGGCACTTTTAATTATCCCAGTTATAGAAACGAAAGAAGCACAGGCATGGAGAAATCAGGCACAGTTTAGGAGTATAACTGAGAACTGAAATCCAAACCCATCTTTCTCTGGAATCTTCATTATTAACCACAACACTATGTTCAGCAATTAAACTAAAGGAGAAGGAACAATGACCCCAAACAACTGTTTTTTTAAACATTAGTATAAAAGCCCCTGACTGTTCCTCTGACAATTAGAAGAGCCAGAATTAAATAGAATGGTTGCTGTGCCAACCCACAGAAGTCAAATATATCCAGGCAGCAAATTAGAGTAAACATTTAGGAATCCCTTGCATGTGGCACACGACTCCACCCACCCTTCTTGGCACAAGCAGGATGTTTATTATATGGATCCCGCTGGTATTTCATGTCCTCATGCGAGTCATACAGAGTATCCTCCTTACTGCTGAATGTGAACATGACCAGACTTATTTGAGTAATTTGGCATGTTATGCTGATGACTCAACAGTGCAGACCAGGGCAAGAGATCCTGAGTATGCTTTCATGCCTCCATCCCCCTTCCCCTTTTCAATCACCTGGTATAAAAGGATGGAGACAAGGTGTTTGGGATGATAGAGTTGAAGGGAATTTTCTAAGACCTGGGACTTCCTGAGGCTAGAAGTATCCAACTGGCCTGGAGCCATTAACTGCAACTGGTGAACAGACTCTGGAAATACACCTTACCTAAACAGTTTTTGCTGCTGAAGATAAGACAGAGAAGGGAGGAGAAGGCACTGTGGTGACTAAATTTGGAGCAGAATTTATACCCCACATACACTAGCCAATCAATTTGGCTCATCTCTCCTAGCATTCCATTCTCTTGACTGTCCCCTACTGATGTAGTGGAGTTTTTACACATAAACCCAATTTGCAAGCAAGGGAGTTTCCCATGAAAACTCCCTGAGCACAGGTCAGAGGTGGGAGCCCTGAATATTTGCATGGTCTTTCTTTGTAATAGGTCAGAAACACTAAAGTTGCCAGGCAGCCTCTGGAGAGAGAACTGGGCTGTGGTCAAAAGACCTGGACTCATGTATGTGGATGGAGCCAGAGTTTGTGACTCTGGGAGCATATTCTTAACAGAGATTATTAATGTTTCTAATTCATATCACAATTTTCTTTAGAATAACCGAAAGGATCACTCATAAAATCATAAACATTATTACTAAAAGACACTTAGATATAATCTTGTCTAAGTCCTTTGTTTTGTAAATGAGGAAGTAGGGGCCCAAATTACTTGGTTATTTTTCAATATTATGTCATAAATAGCAGAGTAGAATTTGAAGTTTTTGATTTCCATGACAAGTATCAATTCTTCCCCTGCGTTAGACCAAGTCTGGTTGTTCAGAATTATCTAGCGATCATTCCAAGGTACAGAGCTCCTGGCCACACTTTCAGATGTGCTGATTTAGAGGAAAATTAGAATACGGCCCAGGAATCTGTGTCTTAAGTAGCTTCCTGAATATTTTGTTGCACAGTCAACAATGAGCTAGACTGTGCAGAAACAAATTCAGAATCAGACTTTTCCTAAATATAGAAACAAAAATCAAGATATATTTTTAGACCTTCAGGTTAGCAGCAGCTCTTTTGATTGCATCTTCAAGGACAACGTCGTAGAAGTTGACTTTCCCAACAGGGATTCTTGTTTTCATTTCATAAGAACATCTATATGATCAAAATAGGGCCATTTCTGTGCTCATAAGCTCAGAAAAGTAAAAAGATGATCTAAAATTCCACAGTTAATCAACAATAAACCTAAACTGGACAAAAATCTTCTATGTGTGATTTTCCCCCACTCTAAGCTAATTTAGAGGTGCCGTCCTGTAGTTTATGATGCAAACACAAATGAATGATAGAAGAAATCTCTCTAAGCCCCAGTGAATGAACACTCTCTAGTGTTAGGGACTTTCCTCCATCTCCCCTTTCTCCTTCATCTCCCCTTTCTCCTTCATCTCCCCTTCCCTCACAGGATGTTAGGATTACAGAAGCAAGCATAATGATTTTATTTATTTATTTGAAGGCCACAGCTCTGCCTTTCAATCAACAGGTAGGTGGGTTAGGTAAAGTAGATCACCACCACTCATTGCCAGAAAGATAAAATTTCAGTCAGTTTTCAAAGTCCGAAGACGATACTAATGTTGTTAAGAAGTGTAATATCTTTAGTCATTTATTCTATATTTGCTTTATGTGATAAACTTTGTCAAGTTGTTTCTTAATAATGAAAGCATCACACTTAAAAACAGAATATCACACAGTTAGTGCAACAGTGTTTGTTATAGGAAAATATCTTAAGAGGAACTATAGGATATACAGAACCTGTCTTTGGGGGCAGGTGCCCAAATTTCCATTTCTGTACAGGGAACTTCCTCAGCTGCATCTCCTTAGCCTTCAAGAACTTTTCCAAGAAACTCTTAAACTCATCGTTGGCAAGGTATCAGGGACTGACAATAGACTGGAAGCCAATAGCACTTAAAGTAGCCTTGACTTATGGTTTATGAATATTCCGAGCCCCATTAGTTTCTGAATTTGCTTTCTTTACATCCACTTTGGGACGCTATTGCTATTACCAGTATCTTCAGTTCAATCGCTCAGTCGTGTTTGACTCTGCGACCCCATGAACTGCAGCATGCCAGGCCTTCTTGTCCATCTCCCAGAGTCCACCCAAACCCATGTCCCTTGAGTCGGTGATGCCATCCAACCATCTCATCTTCTGTCATCCCCTTCTCCTGCTCTCAATTTTTCCCAGCATCAGCGTCTTTTCCAATGAGTCAGCCATTCACATCAGGTGGCCAAAGTACTGGAGTTTCAGTTTCAACATCAGTCCTTCCAATTAATACCTAGGACTGATCTCCTTCAGAATGGACTGGTTGGATCTCCTTGCAGTCCAAGGGACCCTCAAGACTCTTCTCCAANTCCAAGGAGCAAGCATCTTTTAATTTCATGGCTGCAGTCACCATCTGCAGTGATTTTGGAGCCCAAATAAAGTCTCTCACTGTTTCCATTATTCTACTTTTAGAGGGGAAATAACAATAGTAAAATAAAACACGCTAACTGGAAAAAACAGGCTGACACAAAACAGTTTCTATCCTTCACATCATTTGACTGTACATAATAAAAGACTGTCAACAATATTTTGCAAATAAGCATTTTATTTCTGAATCATTTTAGATACAGATAAGCTGAAAGGTAGTACAGAGAGGGTCTATATCCAGCTTTCCCTCTTGTTAACATGCTATCTTACCATGCTACGTTTGCTACAATGAAGAAACCAACATGGGTACATTACTATTAACAAAGCCCAGATACTATTCATCCGTTTTTCCGTTAATTTCCATTTTCTGTTCCAGGATTCCGCCCAGGACACTACATTGCAAACAGTCATCCCGGCTCCCCAGTCTCATCTTTTTATTTTGTGAGCATTTTCTTACTTCCTGTTACTACACGGTGTTGCAGGCATATCTTGCATTCTCCCTGCCCCAGCCTCAAATCAGTCTGTCAACAGTATGTAACAATTTCTTATAGGTTATTACGGGATGAGGCAAAAATTCTCACTATATGATGTCATCTTTGTGTCACATGCAAACTTGGAACAAATAAAAGATAAACTTCCAAGTTATTTATCTCTCAAAAGATTTTCTTTTTTAAGGTTAGATTTTGAGATTTTTTTTTTTCTCATTCAAACTCAAATTCCTGAAGAGAGAAAAAACTCCTAGGCCACAAACCAGCAACTCCCCACCCCCAACCCCAGCCTTTGTTTAAAACAAAAGAATCTCAGAAGTAACACTTTATTTTTGTCTCTCACTTACAGAGATATAATAAATCCATCTGTACAGATCATAAAAACATGCCAGAAGAAAAAATAGTTTGTCTACCTCCAGCCTTGAGTCTCTCTCTGTGGGACACAAAGATAAGATATCAAAAAACTTGTAGAAAAACAAAAAAAGTCATTGTTTACACTCTTTACTGCAACGGATAAACCTCAACTTACACAAAAATATACCACCTTCAACACACAAGCGAGTTTATTAAAAAAATAAATCTGCAAATTATCTAGTAAAATAAAAAATGTCACAAAATATGCATACTGGGGCAAATGGGTACATGCTGACAAATTTCTGATTCATTAGTAAGGTTCTGAACAATGTGTAAATCTTTGCAAAATTGATTAAAATATTTTTTATCAAAAATTGGCTTGAAGATTCTCACTGTTATCCTTCCATTGAATTAAATTCTTTTACTTTTCAGTCATCTTCCACAGTTCAAAACTTAGAATCCTCTTAATCAGATACACACAAAACCATCCAAAATAAGCAGCTGTATTATGTCTAATATTCATTTTCTATCAGCTCAGATCATAAAATGCCATCTACCATCTATATATCATTTTAAAGATTTCACATACTATACCTCATTTGACCATCACAGCCCTATAAAGCAGTAGCACGTGTTATCTTTACTGTCTTTGAGACAAGGAAATAAGCCCAGAGACATAAAATGGCTTGCCCAAAATTATATCTTAATGGTACTGTGGGATTAAAAAAAAAACCTTATTCTCCAATATCTAAGTCAGTACTCTTTCAAAATCCCTATACTTTTATTCTATGTCCTGTATAAGCTCTAATATAGTCTAACCCCTCTCTTCATTACCTTATAAAAAGAGTAAACTCTTTTGAATACAGAAATATGCTTTTGCTTTGACCAAAAAGTTCCTTTGAATGATAAAATGAATAACTAAAGTAAAACAAGGATTCCTTAAACTCCTCCTCTGTCAATGAGAGAACTAGATGTAGATATTTTTAATTTCACTGGCATTGAGTGTGTGTGCTCAGTCGCTCAGTCACATCCAACTCTTTGCAACCCCATGGACTGCAGCCCGCCAGGCTCCTCTGTCCATGGGATCCTCCAGGCAAGAATACTGGGGTGGGTTGCCATGTCCTTCTCTAGGGGTCTTCCTGACCCAGGGATCGAACCCAGGTCTCCCGCATTGCAGGTGGATTCTTTACCGTCTGAGCCACCAGGGAAGCCCAAGAATACTGGAGTGGGTAGCCTATTCCTTCTCCAGGGGATCTTCCCAGGAATCAAACCAGGGTCTCCTGCATTGCAGGCAGATTCTTTACCAGTTGAGCTACCAGGGAAGCCAACTTGAATACACTCAGAAAGAAACTTTCAGAAATTATTTTTCTGCCCTGTAAAAGGAAAACAAAGCTATATGACTGCATTTTGCTGAAATTGGGTTCCAAAGGCAGTAGATTAGGTAAAAATCAAGTATAATAGAACATTTCCATGCAAAATCCCTTCAATCTCCTCTAAAATACAGTACAACTGAATCCTTACAACCTAAATATACATCAGATGTAACCACTGTTTTTTCTAAAACACATCTCTGGTCATTAAAGCCATTTAGCAACTAGAAGTCTAAACTTCAACTAAACATATGAAGTAATTGGATAAAAATACCATTTTATACCCCCAAAGAACTGAAAACAAAGATTCATATATTTATACACCCCCTATTCACTGCAGTATTACTCACAACAGCCAAAAGGTGGAAGCAACCAAAGTTTCCACAAATGAATAGTGTGATGGTTAATTTTATGTGTCAACTTGACTGGGTGCCCAGATATTTGGTTAAATATTATTCTGAGCATTTTTATGAAGGTATTTCTGGATGAGATTAACATTTGAATCTGCAGACTGGGTCAAGCAGGTTGCCCCCAACCTCCAATACAGATGAACTCATCCAATCCACTGAAGGCCTGAGTAGAACAAAAACGGTGAATAAGACAGAATTCCTATTCTCTGTATGACTGTCTTCAAGCCAGGACATCAATCCTCTCCTGCCTTCACAGCACAGGTTCAGGATTTTGTCACAAAGCCTTACTATCCTCTGTAGGTAACTAGTCTCCTTTTGGGAAATACCTCTTGGCCTGCTACTGGGCCTGAGTGGAGACTGAACACTTAACCACAGGCTGCCAGCTTACCATGAGACCTTGGAAGGCCATCATGAACTAGGTGGTAAGTGACACACTAAGTATTAAAGATGGGTGTGTACAACAGCACTCCATCATCAAATAGGGAGTGGTGTGTATGCAGTTAGGACTGGGCAAGCCCTGAAGACAAAAATAAGTAACATGCAGAAGTAGCCCAAATGCCTATAGTCTCCACTCCTGCGACAATGCCTTCTGTTCATCAGCATGCACCTAAAGGCTCATCAATTGGCAGAAGAGAAAACTCGAGTTTGGATCACCGATGGTTCTGCATGATACTCAGTCACCACCTAAAAGTGGATAGCAGAAGCACCAGAAGCCCCTTTGGGGACATCCCAAAATAACCGTGGTGAAGGGAAATCTTCCCAGTGGACAAACATGAGAGCAGGGCACATGGTTGTTCCATTTCTCTGGAAAGAGATATGACCAGATGAGTGACTATAAAACGATTCACGGGCATGCGGTCAATCGTTCGGCTGGATGGTCAGGGACTTGGGAGGAACATGATCGGAAAACTGGTGACAAGGAAACGTGGAAAAGAGGTATGTGGACAGACCTCTCTGAATGAGCAACAGAATGTGAAAATAGTAGCGTCCCAAGTGAGTGCTCACTAAAAGGTAAGCTCAACAGAGGAATATTTTAAAAATCAAGTGCACAGGATGGTCCTTTCTGTGGATACCAGTCGGCCTTACCCCGGTCAAATCTGTCATCACCCACTGAGCTCAAGAACAAAGTGGCCACTGTGGCAGGGTTGGAGGTCATACGTGGGCTCAAAATATGAACCTGCACCCACCAAAGCCAACCTGGCTACCGTCATAGCTGGGTGTCCAATGGGCCAGCAGTCCTCAACATGGCACCATGTCCTGGGGGTGATCAGCCAAGTAACTGGAGGCAGGTTAATTACACTGGATCAATTCCATCATGAAAGGGGCAAAATTTTATTCTTACTGGATCAGATACTTTCTCTAAATACAGATTGGCCTTGCCTGTACTCAAGGCTTCTGACATATCTAACTATCTGTGGACTTGCAGGATGCTTTATCCACCATCCTGGTATTCCACACAGCATTGTTTCTGATCAAGAAACTCACATCACAGCAAACGAAGTGCAGCAATGGGCCCATGCTCATGGAACTCACTTGTCTTACCGTATCCTCACCATCTTGCAGTGGCTAATTTGACAGAATGGTGGACTGCCCTCTGAAAATTCAGTTACAGGGCCAGCTGGATGGCAGAATCTTGCAGGGTTGGACCAAGATTCTCCAGGAGGCAGTATACACTCAGAACCAGTGTCCAACATATAAAGCTATTTCCTCCCAGAGCCAGAACTTACAGGTCTAGAAATTAAGGGGTGAAAATGGGAGTGCCATCACTCACTATTACCTAGTGAATAAGGAAAGAATGTCTGTTCTAATTACTCTTATTTAACATAGCACTGCAAGTCTTAGCCAGGGCAAAAAAGCAAGATGGTTAATGAAGAATAAAACTGCCCAATTAGCAAATAACATAATGGTCTACATAGAAAACTCCAATTTGTCTACCAATTAAACCTCTGAAAAAAATAAGCAACTTCCAAAAAGTCACAGACTATATCAGTACACAAAATTTGACTGTATTTCCATAAGTGATCAGTAAACATGTGACAACTGAAATTAAAAACACAATACCATTTATAATCACTCTAAAACTATAATACAAATCTAATGACATATGTATAAGACTTAATTATATGATGAAAATTGCAAAGTGTCAATGAAGGAAATCTAAGATCTAAATAAATGACAGATACTCCATGTTCATGGATTGGAAACATCAATTCTAGTAAAGATATAAATTCTCCTCACGTTCGTCTATAGGCTTGAATGCAATCTCTATTAAAATGCAAGTAAATTATTTATTGTGTATTGTCACCCTGCTTATTTAACTTATATGCAGAGTACATCATGAGATATGCTGGACTGAACGAAGCACAAGCTAGAATCAAGATTGTCGGGAGAAATATTAACAACCTCAGATATGCAGATAACACCACCCTTATGGCAGAAAGCCAAGAAGAACTAAAGAGCCTCTTGATGAAAGTGAGATAGGAGAGAGAAAAAGTTGGCTTAAAATACAACATTCAGAAAACTAAGATCATGGCATCTGGTCCCATCATTTCATGGCAAACAGATGGGGAAACAATGGAAACAGTGACACACTTTATGTCTGGGGGCTCCAAAATCACTGCAGATGTTGACTGTAGCCATAGAATTAAAAGACACCTGCTCCTTGGAAGAAAAATTATGACCAACCTAGACAGTATATTAAAAAGCAGAGATATTACTTTGCCAACAAAGGTACGTCTATTCAAAGCTATGGTTTTTCCACTAGTCATGTATGGATAGGAGAGTTGGACTATAAAGAAAGGTGAGTGCTGAAGAACTGATGCTTTTGAAAGGTGGTGTTGGAGAAGACTCTTGACAGTCCCTTGGACTGAAAGGAGATCCAACCAGTCCATCCTAAGGGAGATCAGTCCTGGGTGTTCATTGGAAGGACTGATGTTGAAGCTGAAACTCCAATACTTTGGCCATCTGATGTGAAGAGTTGATTCATCTGAAAAGACCCTGATGCTGGGAAAGATTGAAGGCAGGAGGAGAAGGGGACAACAGAGGATTAGATGATTGGATGGCATCACCGACTTGATGGACATGAGTTGGAGCAAGCTCTGGGAGTTGGTGATGGACAGGGAGGCCTGGTGTCACAAAGGGGTCCATGGGGTTGCAAAGGCAGTCCACAGGGTCACAAAGAGTCGGACACGACTGAGCAACTGATCTGAAGTTAGTTTTTTTTTTACAGTTATAGACAATTTTACTCTTAAAACTTATATGGAAAGGCCAAAGACCTCGAAAAGCCAAATAAGAATGAATTTGGGAGAATCATCCTAGCCAAACTTAAGACTTACTATTTAAGTTCAGTAATCAAGAGTATGTATTGGAGAAGAGACAGACACAAATACATGGAACAAAATAAGAGAACCTCAAAAGATGAAGAAGTAATTCAATAGTGCAAAGATTTTTTTTTTTTTCCCCCACAAATGGTGCTGGTGCAATTGGACAACAATAGGCAAAAAATACAAACCTTGACCTAAGGTTCATCTCTTAAATAAAAATGAACTCAAAACACATTATTAGTTTAAATGTAAAATCCAAAACTATGAAACTCTTAGAGGAAACATAGAAGAAGATCTTCATAAAGCAGGGCTAAGCAAAGACAACTTAGACCTAATATCAAAAGCATAGTTCATAAAAGAAAAAAACTGATAAATAGCACTCTTTGAGGGATCAGTTTTATTTATTCTGTCAATTTGCTCTAAGATACACTTAATTTAACATTTGCCATTTTATCTTCTAATATTTTCAATTTTGACTACTTCATTAATCATTATAAGCTCATGTGCTAGGCATTTATATTCCTATTGTACCAGTGAAGAAAATGATTCAGAAAAGATAAGCAATTTGTTTCATGGTAAATGGGAAAACCTCAGTTTGAATTCAGAAAGTTCTATATTTATAACCTTATTACTATATTTAGACTACCCATATGCTTTTAACATCACTATACAACCTCTAAAATCCAGAAAACCAAACTGATTTCTTATATACTGCTTGTGGAAGTTTAAATTGGAACCACAACTTGAGAGATCAGATTTTCACATTATCAGGTAAGGATGAAGGTAGACAAAAGCTTTCCAAGTAGAAATCCAGCAAATCCATTTGGATGAAAACACACACATTCCCTCATTCCTTATCCTCTTTTGTAAATTAACTATTATTCTGAGTGTGTTGGTCTATCTCAGCAGCATAAAAACATGCAGTAAAACCTTCCATAGAGCTGTCTATTGTTTAGTCACAAAGTCATGCCTGACTCTTCTGCCACCCCATGGACTATAGCCCACCAGAATCCTCTGTCCATGGGATTCTCTAGGCAAGAACACTGGAGTGGGTTGCCATTTCCTTCTCCAGGGGATCTTCCCAACCCAAGGGTCGAACCCTCATCTCCTGTGTCTCCTGCACTGGCAGGCAGAATCTTTACCCCTACGCCACCTAGGAAGCCCATTATTGATTATTGATGACCTTGATATACACTGGATAACGGTCCTTTGTCAGACATGTGCTGTGCTTAGTCACTTCAGCCGTGTCCAACTCTCTGCAACCCCATGGACCACGGCCAGCCAGGCTCCTCTGTCCATGGGGTTCTCCAGGCAAGAATACTGGAGTGGGTTGCCATTTCCTTCTCCAGTGATAAAAGTATGAAGTAAGTGAAATGAAGTCGCTCAGTCATGTCCAACTCTTTGTGACCCCATGGCCTACCAGGCTCCTCTGTCCATAGGATTCTCCCGGCAAGAGCACTGGAGTGGGTTGCCATTTCCTTCTCCAGATACATGAATTACAAATATTTGTTCCCATCTAGAGCATATCTCTCCTTTTTCTTAAAACAGTTCATGCTTGTGTGGTCAGTTGCTATGTTGTGTCTGACTCTGCAAATTGCTTTCTTCCTATTCTCTAACTGAAGTTTTCCAATATGAGTTTCATTTCCTTCAATTCACTGAAACAGCTCTTTGTGAAGACCATCAATAACCTCCACACTGTTAAACATAAAAGTAAACTCTCAGTCCTCATCTAGCCTGGTTTATGGGTGTACTTAGCCACTCAGTAGTGTCCAACTCTTTGCAACCCCCATGGACTGTAGCCCACCAGGCTCCTCTGTCCATGGGGATTCTCCAGGGAACAATACTGGAGTTGGTTGTCATGCCCTCCTCCAGTGGATCTTCCCAACCCAGGAATCGAACCCAGGTCTCCCACACTGCAGGCAGATTCTTTACTGTCTGAGCCACCAGTGAAGCTTGGTTTATAATCATGTTTAAATTAATTAAACCCATTTTCTTCAGTAGGTGTTCAGGATCTTTCTCTCGCTCCTAACCTGCAGCCTATCTTATCAGAAATCATTTTAAGTGTCTATTGCTAGTTCTTCCTCATTTTCCTGACCCTAAGATTGAGATGACCCACACTTCAGTCTTCAGACTTTTTCTCTTTCTGTTTGCAGTCTCTGATGATCTCAACTAGGACCATGACTTTAAATATTACCTCTATGCTAATAATTCTCAAAGCTTTAATCTCTAGCCCAAATACTTTCCCAAACTCCACAATGAAACTTCTCCAGCCTGATATTTAAGTGGCATCTCAGTTTAGTGTTTAATATGTCTAAAACCTGCTTTCCTCACACTTTTCTTAATCTAACAAATGGCACCCAAATTCCCAAAGAAAGTCTAAAGCAGATTCCTTCTTATAGAGAGCTTCTCATAAAATATTCATAGTGCAGTGCCACAAAGACAGAATATAGGATTAGACAGATCATTACTCTAACCCAGTATGACATTTCAAACAACAAAAATATGATAAGGGCACTAGGCTTGATTCAAGAGATCTCTGGTATTAGTTTTACCATTAAATACATGACCTTGAATAAGAAAAGCATTAAGAATTCTTACGGCTGTAAGATCACATGACTTTATGATTTATTTACCTAGTACATACTATATCTCAGACATTAAGGTGGTCACTGTGATGGACATAAATAATTATAGATTACAGATTTTCTTATTTTAGAATGGAAATGAATGTAAGGTCACCTAAATATTTCTGCACCTTCATTAGGCACAATGAAAGTATCCTGAAAAAGCAAATTAAGTATGTACCTTTGAGTGCTGTTGTCTTTTCTTTTTCATCTGGACCTCCCTGCTGGATTTGAGCCATGCTTATCCAAATTGGCAACAAAATTAAAGAGCTCAAGGAAATAGACATCAATCTTCAGAAGACAGTCTAGAATGAACGAAAGCAATAAATTAAGCTCTACTCAGTCCTACCTACTCCATGAGAAGGTCCTAGATCCTCCCAGTTGGGATTAATCTCTCTATCCTGATTTCCCACTGCACTTTGTTGATGCCTGTACCACAGTACTTATCATAGCCTGCCTTGCATTACTGTTATTTATGTATTTGTCTAGGTCAGCTAACAGATTACAAGCCCCAGGATAAAGGTATCAATTTTTTGTCATCTTGATATCTCCCATATTACCAAACAAAATATCTTATATACACATATGCTTAATGCTGCTGAACTGAATTTAGCTAAACTGACTATTTAGGTATAATTCCCCAATATCTAATTTAAAAAAAAAATACTTCCAGGTAGTTTCAAAACCTGAAATTTCTTTTAAAATAAACTGCAGGCATATGTCACGTCCCAGGTCAGAATATTTTCTTTCTGGGACATGCAGAAGGGCAGAAGGAGAAACATACATATACTACCCATTAGTGTATAATTCAAAACACAAATTTAAGGGGGGAAAAAAAAAGCAGCCCTAAAAAAAAAAAAAAAACTATGTCAAATTCAATGTCTGAAAGTCACAGTCTATAAATGGCACCCCAACAAACAATCATAATATAAAGTTAAAATTTATTAAAATCTAATTCTGCTCTGCTTTGGCCAAAGGGAAAACATTTTAACTGAACTATAGTCAGTTTCTCCCAGGGTGCCAACAAACAAAGGGAAAAAAACACAATTCCTAAAATTTAACAGAAAAAAAATGCAACACATACAATGGGAAAAAACTAAACTAAATTAATATAGTCAATCTATAACTGTTAATGAGATTACATAAAAGCTGAGGTAAGACAATATTCCTCTGATTGATTTACTTACTACTTAAAGTGTAAACTTCAGTTTCTACTCAAGAGGTATACTGTACAATTATCTTTAAAAACTCAGGCATTTGTATAATGAACAGAATAGAACAGAAAATACTTAAATATAATAAGGCTTAAAATAATAGTTTTAAACTAAGAATGTTCCCGGGGTCATAAATCAACGCTGCCCTTAGTTCAGCTCTGACTGTGGGTGGGGAAACAGAAGGGGAAGTTCTCTCTGGCTCTACCAAGAGCTAGCCACGTGCTCTTGGCAAATTATCTAACTTCTCCATGCCTCCCTCGTGTTGTTACAATGAGTTTTAAGGTAAAACACTTAGTATAGTGCCTGATGGGTAATTTAAGGGTTCAACATACCTTGGTTTGTTTAATACTATAAATGTATCCTAGCTTCCCCACTTAATAACAGTTCTGTGGCTAGGGTCAAGCCACTTAATATTCAAAAATCTTCAGATTTCTCATTTGTAAAATGTAGGTTATATGGTAGTGGCTGAGAATTAATATTATGGAAGGTGTATATAGCTGACTGTTGCTATTACTAGTGGTATTTTATCGCTTCTCAGGAATGTGAAGTTTCCTAACCTAGGAATAACTAGAATATGAGACTGTCTGTGACTGGGAAAGCACTTTCACTTAGCATGGAAGTAGTTGCTATTTTTCTTTTGTGAATGGGTAACTCAAAACTCTGTAAATTATACATAGATGAAACATGCCTAGATTCCCTCAAGAACCAGTTTTGTCTATATGATGAGCCATAAGCAAGGCACTAGGGTGTAATGGAGACTAACACATGGACGGCCTGGGTGGGGCTTATACTCTAGCGACCAGCTCAAACTGCCAAACTGCCGCAAATAAAATATATAAGACTCAGACTGACCATTACAACACATAAGAAAAAGCAATATTTGTCAGGGCTATAGGGCTAAGCTTGGGAATTACTTTCATCTGTCAAGTCCCACAAGTTTGGGTACAAGTTTCCCCAGCAACTCATTATCCACCATCCTGTAGCAGAAAGTAAATAGAAATGTTCACAATGAGACCTTCCATACAGTGCTTCTTGCTAACAATTCCAAGACCAAATTAACTATTCACAGGAGACTTCTTGCACTTTTTCACTCTATCCCCTCTGTCAATTCAGTATTCTTGTAAATATGAACTTTTGGTTTTCATTGGCCTCAAATTGTCTAATTTCTAAACAGAACAACTTACATGATTATTTCATTGTGACTATTTCACTGAAAGAGAAAGTATAAAATATTTTTCATGTCAGACTCATTTTCAAAATTCACATTTTAAAATTATGGGGATCTCATGTACAACATGGTGCCTACAGTTATCAACACTGTGTTATATACTTGGAAGTTGCTAAGAGGGTAGGTCTTAAAAAAAATAGGTAACTATGTGAGGAGAGAGATGTATTAACTAACCTTATTGTGGTATCATTTTGCAAAAGATACATAAATCAAATAATCACATTATATGCCTTAAATGCACATAATGTGATGTCAATTATATCTCAGTAAAACTTGAAAAAAAAAAAAAAAGCTGTAACTGCTCTTCAGTGTTTAATAGCAAGCTCCCCCTTCAGACTTTGATCTACATGAGGACAGGTATCTCATCCATCCCTAAAAAAAAAAAGTTGGATATATTCAGAGCCCAATGGATATTTGTCAAATTCCCAAATAAATGAGTGAGAGATAGAGGGGAAAAAATATATTTCACATTTTAAAGAATTGTTTTCAAGACTCCCAAGATCAAATAACAATTAATAATCGTTATGCTTCTTTTATACAAGACAATCCAAAGGTACATGCTGCAATTTACTGAAGTGACAATATTTAAGTTCGGAGACTACTAATTACTCTCTTTGACCCTAAACCTTGTAACAGCAGATACGAAGCAGATAAGTATGAAGCAAATTGCCTACTGCTTTCTTATTCACTATTAGATTTTTACCTTCTCAAGTTATTTTCCTTGGCAGTGGCATAGCTGGTGAAACTAAATCAGGAACATTATAAATTCTCAATTTATTTTTCCTAATAAAAATTCAGAGTTATAACCTGCATAACCACAGATAAACACTACTGCAAATATAGCCAGCAAGCTGTTTGATACATTTGATATATATATATATATACATATACATGCACTCGACATAGTTTATTTAGTATTATCTGATGGAGGTTAGGTTATAGGGAATAAAGTGGTAGAAGGTTTTTACTGATGTGAATTGGGACACAGTTGACATGTTGTATACTTCATGATAACCACTGCTGTTTAAATACGGTTTCCTAGAAATGGTTACAGTATAAACTAGATTCAAAACATCTCGGTTTGCAATTTTATTCTGTGAACTACACAAAGCAATTATCATATCTTCTTCCCTTCTATGATTCCAACAGAGAATACACTATGTATAAATAAAACTATAAATAACTTGTCATGTGTAATCTTTATCCACTCAGCATTTCAAAACATGAAACAGTAGAATATTTATTTGCCTTGTTTGCTCAAAATATGGCACAAACACTTATAAAAAGTACACAAAGACACACAGAAGCCTGAGTTTCCTATATTTGTTTGTTTTCAGTCAGGTATTAAACACAACCTAGAAAGAGATTATTTTGCAACAGAAGGCCTTTCCACCTCATTCTCAATGTAACAATGAAAGTGCAAAATATATCACAGGACAAGTAAAATTGGGTTAAGTCCCTGGGATCCCTGGAGCTGGTTTGGTTCCAAAGAATATATGCTAAGTCAGGCTCTTGAAACTCAGTTCAAGACAGCATGTGTGTGTGTGCTTAGTAGCTCAGTCTTGTCCGACTCTTTATGACCCCATGGACTGTAACCCACCAGGCTCCTCTGTCCATGGGAGTTCTCCAGGCAAGAATACTGGAAAGGGGTGCCATGCCCTCCTCCAGGGGATCTTCCCAACCCAGGGATTGAACCCACTGCAGGTGGATTCTTTACTGTCTGAGTCACAAGGTAAGTTCCAAGAGAGCCTACTTGCAATCAAAACATAGTAACTTAATCAGTACCAGAGATTTAAGTGGAACTAAAACATCTATCCAAATTATAGTTAAAGTATGCATGTTACTCAGAAGCTGCTCATCAGCAAAGGTTAGTTCCTAACAGTCCTGGACAGTTTATAGTTCTGAGGCAATAGTGTGGAAAATGTACATTTTGGAGAGTGAGCATGTATGAGTGTGACTCTGTGTGGTGTGTGTGTACCGACACATGGGCCCTGGGGATGAGGCTAAAGAATAAGGGCATGAGGCAGAAGCAGACATGGAAGACAAGGCCCAGGGTAATATGGGCTCCTGGTGCACAGAGAATGGTGGCTTCTGCAGAGAATGTAATCTATATGTGGGTCAAAGTTTAGCTCAGAGTAGAAATATATTGTTCCAATCCAACCACATCTAAAGTAACTCCTTAGTTCCTAAAGCAATGTGATGTAGGTTTGGGATGAGAAATTCAGACTTTGTAACCTCAATTCCACCACCTAGTGGCTGAGAGACCTTGAGAAAGTCACAACTTCTCTAACTTAAGTAATGGGAATAACCAAGAAAATAAGAGCTCGTCCCTTTACTGGGCGTTTCCCTCTGTGGCTCAGATGGTAAAGAATCCGTCTGCAATGCAGGAGACGTGAGTTCAGTCCCTGGGTCAACAGGAACCCCAGGAGAAGGGAATGGCAACCCACTCCAGTATTCTTGCCTGGGAAATCCCATGGACAGAGGAACCTGGTGGNTGTGGCTCAGATGGTAAAGAATCCGTCTGCAATGCAGGAGACGTGAGTTCAGTCCCTGGGTCAACAGGAACCCCAGGAGAAGGGAATGGCAACCCACTCCAGTATTCTTGCCTGGGAAATCCCATGGACAGAGGAACCTGGTGGGCTACAGTCCACGGGGTCACAGAGAGTTGGATATGACTGAGTGACTAACCCTTTCGCTTTCCCTTTACAGGATGATTATGAAGATTCTGTGAAAAAATATAGACAAACACATTTTATAAACTACAAATTCCTTTACAAATATTAGTAATGCATATAACATCGGAAATAATTTGATTCCAATTACTATGTGCTCAAACTCCAAAAAAGCTATCCTTATCAGTTCAGTCTACAGGAATAAGAAACTTTCAATGTGCAACATGTGGGTGAATTCTTAGAATAAACAATAAAGCCCCTTGATAAATACTTCTTGAGCTGACTTGGCTTTCCAAGGCTATGTTGAAAAGAATCATAATGGAATTTAAATTAATTTGTTTATATTCTTGTCCAATCTTACTAAAATGTATGTCTAAAAAAGTTCAAGCATGTTGAGTTCTATCTTCATTCAGATCAAAGTCATGTCCAAAGAGCACTATTTTAACTATCTCTTAAATGCACATGTTACTCACAGAGTCACCAAGTCTTTTCACATCCAGTTTTTTATTAGGTACAACTTATTAGCTACAACTGACTGGTAGAGTCAAACTACTCAACGTCAACCAGGAAAACGATTCCAGTTTCTTCATCCTACAGAAAGTTTTCACTCCTATGCACTAATTTATATGATCAGAGAGTATTATAATTTAGAGTTTGGGCTAGTTTGATGAAATTAATTACATATATTAAAAGTTGTCCACCAAATTGTCTCATTCTATTCGGTTTGCTATTCTGAATTAATATTGATAAAAATTACTCCCCATCAAAACGGAATATTCCTGAGCCTTTTAAAAAGAATGAACTATTGCCATCTGCAGCAGCAGGAATGGACCTATAGAGTATTATACTCAATGAAGCAAGTGAGATAGAGGCAAATATTACATGGCATCACTTATATGTGGAATCCAAAAAGTAAAACAAATGGACCTACATATAAAACAGAAACAGGCTCACAGACATAGAAAACAAATTTATAGTTACCAAAGGGGAAAGTAAGGCAAAGGAGGGATAAATTAGGAGTAGAGGATTAACAAATGCAAACTATATACATAAAATAAATAAGCAACAAGGATTTACAGAAAAAATACATTCAATATCTCATAATAACCTCTCATGGAAAAGAAGCTGAATATATATATATATACACACACACATAGGTATATATATATAACTGAATCACTTCATTACACACCTGAAACTAACAAGACATTGTAAATCAACTGCATTTCAATAAAAAATTTAATACATTTAAAAATAAATCCCTAAACTGCAAACAAACTGAAACAAACTACTCATCAAGTTTGTTACACAACTATTAAAAAAAAAAAAAAGCTACTCCCCATCATTCCTCACAATATTTTGGCAAACCAAGCATCTAAAAGAGTCAAAAGTTAAGGAATATCAAAAAGAAAGATTTTAGAAAAAACTAATATTTTACTACTGTGTCTTTTAACAGGTTCCCAAATTGTTAGTCATTTGGTTAGCTTTTATATTGTTTTCTGGCTAGCAAAAAGACAGAAACTCAACAAGGCTGGTGAAAACCCTTAGAATATTTACAGTTCAGTTCAGTTCAGTTCAGTTCAGTTGCTCAGTGTCCAACTCTCTGCGACCCCATGAATAGCAGCACACCAGGCCTCTCTGTCCATCACCATCTCCCGGAGTTCACTCAGACTCACATCCATCGAGTCCGCGATGCCATCCAGCCATNATTCCATTCACCATTGCAACAAAAAGAATAAAATACTTAGGAATATATCTACCTAAAGAAACTAAAGACCTATATACAGAAAATTATAAAACGCTGGTGAAAGAAATCAAAGAGGACACTAATAGATGGAGAAACATACCATGTTCATGGATTGGAAGAATCAATATAGAGAAAATAGGTATACTACCCAAAGCAATCTATAGATTTTGTGCAATCCCTATCAAGCTACCAACGGTATTTTTCACAGAGCTAGAACAAATAACTTCACAACTTGTATGGAGATGCAAAAAACCTCAAATAGCCAAAGAAATCTTGAGAAAGAAGAATGGAACTGGAGGAATCAATCTGCCTAACTTCAGGCTCTACTACAAAGCCACAGTCATCAAGAGAGTATGGTACTGGCACAAAGACAGAAATATAGATCAATGGAACAAAATAGAAAGCCCAGAGATAAATCCATGCACCTATGGACACTTTGTCTTTGACAAAGGAGGCAAGAATATACAATGGAGAAAAGACAATCTCTTTAAAAAGTGGTGCTGGTAAAACTGGTCAACCACTTGTTAAAGAATGAAACTAGAACAATTTCTAACACCATACACAAAAATTAACTCAAAATGGATTAAAGATATAAACCTAAGACCAGAAACTATAAAACTCTTAGAGGAGAACATAGGCAAAACACTCTCTGACATAAATCACAGCAGGATGCTCTATGACTCACCTCCCAGAATATTGGAAATAAAAGCAAAAATAAACAAATGGGACCTAACTGAAATTAAAAGCTTCTGCACAACAAAGGAAACTACAAGCAACGTGAAAAGACAGCCTTCAGAATGGGAGAAAATAATAGCAAATGAAGCAACTGATAAACAACTAATCTCAAAAATATACAAGCAACTTATGCAGCTCAATTCCATAAAAATAAATGACCCAATCAAAAAACGGGCCAAAGAACTAAACAAATATTTCTCCAAAGAAAACAAACAGATGGCTAACAAACACATGAAAAGATGCTCAGCATCACTCATTATCACAGAAATGTAAATCAAAACCACAATGAGGTACCATTTCACACCAGTCAGAATAGGTATCCAAAAGTCTACAAGCAATAAATGCTGGAGAGGGTGTGGAGAAAAGGGAACACTCTTACACTGTTGATGAGAATGCAAACTAGTACAGCCACCATGGAGAACAGTGTGGAGATTCCTTCAGTTTCGTTGCTCAGTCGTGTCCGACTCTTTGTGACCCCATGAATCGCAGCACGCCAGTCCTCCCTGTCTATCACCAACTCCCAGAGTTCACTCAGACTCACGTCCGTCGAGTCAGTGATGCCATCCAGCCATCTCATCTTCTGTTGTCCCCTTCTCCTCCTGCCCCCAGTACCTTCCAGCATCAGAGTCTTTTCCAATGAGTCAACTCTTTGCATTAGGTGGCCATGCAAAGCTGGAGTTTCAGCTTCAGCACCATTCCTTCCAAAGAACACCCAGGGATGATCTCCTTCAGAATGGACTGGTTGGATCATCTTGCAGTCCAACGGACTCTCAAGAGTCTTTTCCAACACCACAGTTCAAAAGCACCCTAAAAACTGGAAATAGAACTGCCTTATGACCCAGCAATCCCACTGCTGGGCATACACACTGAGGAAACCAGAATTGAAAGAGACACGGGTACCCCAATGTTCACTGAAGCACTGTTTATAATAGTCAGGACATGGAAGCAACCTAGATGTCCTTCAGCAGATGAATGGATAAGAAAGCTGTGGTACATATACACAATGGAGTATTACTCAGCCATTAAAAAGAATACATTTGAATCACTTCTAATGAGGTGGATGAAACTGGAGCCTATTATACAGAGTGAAGTAAGCCAGAAAGAAGAACACCAATACAGTATACTAACGCATATATATGGAATTTAGAAAGATGGTAACAATAACACTGTATGCAAGACAGCAAAAGAGACTCAGATGTATAGAACAGTCTTTTGGCCTCTGTGGTAGAGGGAGAGGGTGGGATGATTGGGGAGAATGGCATTGAAACATGTATAATATCATATATGAAATGAATCGCCAGTCCAGGTTTGATGCAGGATACAGGATGCTTGGGGCTGGTGCACTGGGATGACCCAGAGGAATGGTACGGGGAGGGATGAGGGAGGGGAGTTCAGGATGGGGAACAAACACGTGTATACCCGTGGTGGATTCATGTTGATGTATGGCAAAACCAATACAATATTGTAAAGTAATTAACCTCCAGTTAAAATAAATAAATTTATATTAAAAAAACTGAAAATTAAAAAAAAAAGAATATGAAACACAGGCAACAACATAGAATCTGAGTGGCCAAGTGGGAAGAATTATAGACTATGCATCAAGAAGTTAGGATGCTTGTTCTTGCCCGGCCATTCACTCTGAATGATCTTTGGCGGAGTGCCCTCTGTTTCTTGGAGTAGAGTTTCTTTGTCTATAAACAAGGGGGTGAGACTGGATGCTCTATTATGCTCCTTCTAACTCAGTAGTTCTCTGAAATATTCATATCTGTATTATTCAAACTCAGATCCAGTGCCAGACTGGGCAGCAGTTCAGAGAAAGACTATCAATATGAGGGGCAGGAATGTGAGGTTCCCACAAGAACTAGAAATTGGCCAGGGGTTAGGGCAGGAGTGGGCTCTGGAGTAATAGGGCATTTGTGGAGTAAACAGAGAGAGGATGTGCTAAAAAGGAAAGCAGGCCAAGTGAATGCACAGACTCAAACATGATCATGAAATGTTCTTGAAAGAGACCTCCCTGATTAGAGAAGAGGTATGAACTCAGGACCTGAATGGACAGCTAGCTCATATGCGACCATCAGCCTCTCTATTGTGGTCACTCTTCGGACCACAGAAGTGTTCACTGACACACTTTGTAATGATGTATATGTATGTGAAAGAGTCAGTGAATGCTGTATAACTCTCTGCTTGCAATAGCTTCATAAGAAATACTTTCACTACATTTTGTGTCGAAGTGGAAAGTTGCCTGATGAGTAGATGGCAGGATCTCCTCACACCTCTCATCTGAATCATCTATCTTCACTAAGAAATACAGTGTTGGTATTACTCCTATATTGTCAGTTGCTGCTGGTGATTGGTTTTCTCAGTAAGGGTGATTGTGCCCTTCGTTGATCATTGGGACATTAGCTCCTATAGTTTTCATTAATCCTTTGCGGGTGTAATATTTCCCCAATTTTACACATACTAAAATTAGGCTTAAAAAGAGTTTATGAACTTGCCATGAACTGAGATATCAATCTAAAATTATGCTTTTAACCTCCATGCTGATTTATATACAATATTTCCCTTGATCCTTGTCAAAATGCTTTCCTTTGCTGAAGTACTTTGATGAGGCTTGGGCTTTTAGGGAAGGATCAGCTATTTTCATAGGTGCCCCTCTCCTGCCAAGCAGGCCTGTCTAGCAGATTATTGGTGCCAACTTCAGTCACATACTGGGAGGGTGATTTCTATCAATATGCAGAAAAGGTGATAACTAGAACATGCCAATGAACTGTTACAAATGATGCCAACTAAACAATATTATTGCAACCATTATTGAAAACTATTTTTCAGGTAGTTTGAGATGCCTTGACATGTATATGGGACCAGAAAGTTGGTTTTTATTTATCTTGGCAAAAAAAAAGAAAAAAAGCAATCCTATTTTACACAGAGATCATGAAACAAGGTTATGCATAGACGGCAGAAAGCATGAAGAAAAGGAAAGTACTTAAAGGGGATAGGTGATAAATTCCACATGCCCCCTGGGGTAGTTTTTGAATAAGTATTATTTAATGGTAGCAGTGGTTACGGGCGTGTGTGTACTTGGAGCAAGTGCATACATGTGCATACACTTGAAGGGCTTTATTTTCTAATGTTTCACATCCTTTGTAGAGTTTTAAACTTCTGTGTAGACTTAATGGAAGAAGATTATAAGTCTGTATGTAGTTTGGGGTAGAGCTGTAAATTGTTGAGATGTTTGTAAAGTTTGTTCTTAGCTGTAAACACAGCTTCCTTTCTTCCCTTCTTTTTTTTTCGTCCTTCTTCCATCTTTTCTTCCTTCTTACTTTCTTCTTTCCTGCCTTATTTTCTTTCTTCTCCCTCACCCTCTCCCTCCTTCATTTGTTCCTTTCATGTTTCAACCTCCAAGATGGTAAATTCTACTCAATGGAAAGTAAGTGACCAGAAAGTATTCTGCAGTAATACACAAATGTAAAGCACCATTTAGTTTTTCAGAGACATCATACCAAACCCTGTGATGAAAAAGATTTAAAGATTTTATTTAATTTTACTTGATCATCTTCCATATGGAACATTCTATTGTAATCAGAAGCTATGGGGATCCTATACTTTCATCTTCAATATAAAAAAGATTAATTTCAAAATACACATTCCTGGGTTTTTAAAAAAGTTTATTTCTATGCAGCATAAACTATTGAGATATTTTAAAATGTATTTCAAATTGAATTTTTATAAATGGAGTATATTTTCCTACTGATTTTATGGTGACATTATAGATGTGTTCTTGCAGAATAACTTTGCCCATTATTAGCTGAACTTTATCAAAATCTGTATTAGTTTCCTATAGCTGCTGTAACAAATTGCTACAAGTATAGTGACTTAAAACAACATAAATTTATTGTCTTATAGTTCTAGAGGCTAGGATACCAGAGTGAGTTTTTCTGGGCTGAAGCTGAGGTATCAGCAGGGTGGCTCTCTTCTCGAGGCTCCAGGAAGAATCGGTTTCCTTGCCCTTTCAAACAATAACTTTTATACATCTCAAGTCAATTAATGCTCCCTGTAGCTCAGGGAGGTTGGTACATTTATTTCCACTGTTTTACAGATGAGGAGAGTGAAGCACAAAACGGCAAAGTGACTTGTCCAGAAACATGCAGAGACACGGCAGAGATGGAATCTGAATCCAGACAGCCAGGGTCCTAGAGTCTATGCTCTGAACCTCACATCACACTTCCTTTTCATCACAAAATAACACCAAATTTAAGATCATAGAAAACTTTAAAAATTGCTTGTCTAAATAAATACAACATAGGACTAAATTAATATATTCAGATAATGCAAGGATATTTTAAAATGTGACAAAGTTGATTTAATATCTAAGTGAAAAAATCTGAATTCTAAAGGATAGAAACTGTAGCAGTTGTATTAACATTAATCAAGGAATCATTTCCTCTTTAGAGTAAAACACAAAGGAATTTATTTGGAGTAATTGGAGAAATAATATAAAGCTCCAATATAAAATACTAAAAGCATTGCTTTCAAATAGACAAATGAATGATTAAATGTAAATATGTGAATAAAAAACTTGTTTATTATTATTCAATACAAACTGTTGCTGTGAGAATATGAAAAATCACTTCCTTTTCTTTACATAGGCTAGAGTTTCTATTATAATCCTGTTTCCACAGTTAAATTAACCTTGATAATTTTTCCTAAAAAGGATATAACATCAAACAGTGCTGATGAATTATTATGTATGCTAAATTCATGAATTCTAATATCCTGGGTTTCCCTGAGGCCTTATTTGTCCATTGGGTTGTAAGGGCACTCTGACATGGTCATCTTTAAACAACAACACCGTGTAATCCTTTCCTTACTAAACTGGTGACATTCAACGTTTTGCTTATGTATGTATGTAATCCTTTGTTCAGCAACTGTGGCTGTATCTGATAGATCTCTGTAATAAATATCTGCATCATCCCTTGGCTTCTTCATTTATGGTACTCTCTCACCTCCTGACAGTACAGCAAAACTCCAAACATCTCCTGCTGTGCATTGATTCAGCATAGGAAGGCCTACACTAGGGTCAGGCACTAAGCTTGATGCTAAAGATGGGTAAAGGATGATTTCTATTTTCAACAAGTCACAAATAAGGCAGGAAGCTGGTGAGAAGACAAACACTGTGATATGGTCTGCACAGAACAATGCACAAAATGCTATGAATGTTTTCCAGGAGTATTGCTGGCACCCTATTTTCCAGAATGAGTAGGAATGTTGAGCGTGTGGCACCTTCAAGGATATGCCAGGGGCATAGGGAACTCTCCAGGATTTGAAGGGTCAAAGGGAAACAGATTAGGAAGTTCCTTTATCTATGTTAATAAGTCTGAACTTGACCCATTTATCAATTAAGGAACCATTAAAGGCTTTTGGGGGGGGGG
>SJYV01005175.1:435973-462569 GCA_006410875.1 Neotragus pygmaeus | reverse complement strand
AAAAAAAAAAAACCTTTCTTTTTAACATATCTTTTAAAATAAGAGCTTTTATAAAACTGTAAATACATAAGGAAAAGTGCCCAAATCACAAGTATCCATAGAGCTGAATTGCTACAAAGCAAACACACAGTGCAGGCTTCAGCAGCAAGGACATGACCAGAGCCCAGAAGGACTCCTCCTTCCCCCTCCTATTTTCTAACACCCTCAGAGGGAATCTCTATCTGAACTTCTAACATCGTAGATTTCCTTTGCATGATTTCAGACTTGATATATCATACTCTATTTGTAAGTTTCATCCATGTTATTGCACACAGCTATCATTAATTCATTCTCATTGCATCATGTGTGAAAATTACCACAATTTACTCATCCACTCTGTGATTTATAGACATTTGAGTAGTTTTCAGTTTGGGCTTCTTGCAAATAGTACACTTCTGAAACTCCTTGTACATATCTTAGTGTACACATTGTTTCTGCATTGCTGTTAGGTACGTATGCAAGAGTGAAGCTGTTGGTCATGGTTATACTCACTTTCAGAGGAAACTGGATGCAAAAGTTAGGTTTCCCTCAATGAGCTCCCTTCTTTCCAGGATCTGACTGCTTAGACAACCCTCAGAGGCCTTACAACATGTTTTTTTTTTTTGCACCACTTTTCTGGTCTTTCTGGACAGAAGCGTTTGTCTACTACAAATTATTCTCATACACTAAGAAAAAGTGTGTATTAGTATATTTTAATAATCGACTTATATGCATTTATTTAATCTCATACCTTGTTTATTTATATGAAAATAACCATATATACTATAAGAAAAAAATCTGAATCCAAGTGATAAAACCATTATTGTTACCCTGTGACCAACATCTTTTCTAACTCTGGCTTATTTCCTTTAGCTTGTATTTTGCACTGTTCTTAGAAGCAGTTTATAGTCTGTCTTTTAATTTCAGGTTTAGAAACAGATGCACATTGGAGTGTTAGATATTAAACACTGGATTAGCACCTTCTGAGGTCACTTTTGATAATGAACTGTCCCTGAATCACTCCTCTCTGGCTTTTCAAGAGTCCCTCTCTCCTGTTACTCTTTCCCATGGTCTAGTTCTCATGTTTAGCCCTTTTGTGTGTATCAGAATCCCTGGGTACTGCAAAAACACAGATTTCTGGGTCTTCCTCTCAGAATTTCTCATTCTGTAGGTCAGGTGAGGTCCCACATTTTGCGTTTCAAGCAAGTTCCCAGGTAATGCTGATGCTGGCCATCCAGAAACCACATTTTGAGATTTACTGTTCTGGTGCCATCTCTATTTTTCTCAAGTAATTGTGAGCTGTCTTTTCAAAAGAAGTTATTGTATCTACTCCAGCTGTTTCCAATTTCCTCATCTTGGATTGCGCCCATCAACTGGAGAGTGATAAAACATAGTATTTTAAAGGAACTGGACCCATGATCCTTCTGCACCAATTTTAAGAAAACAAAGCAATGGTATAAACAGTTAAACAGGTCTTTCCCCAATAACTTGGAATCAAAAGCTCCTTTTTAACTGAGGATTATATTTAGAGGAGCTTTCTTTAAATTTTGGACATATTTGGGAGGAAGGGAGTTAAACGGAAGGTTCCTGTACAACTCAATTCTCCCCACTTCCATCAGTTAAAGAAATGTCATTTATGACTGTAGACTTGTGAAGCCAAATTTATTTATAATTCTCAGTAGCCCTCAGGTTCTGGGGCAATCTAAAGACATAAACGTTTCTTTGTTTTTAAGTGAAATATCTGTTGAATATATACAAATCATATACATTTTATGCATATTTGTCCAGATTTAGTCAAAACAACACAAACTTTCAGCTATCAGGAAGTGTACTGTGATGTACAGTAGGTAAAACAAACATAAGGTTAACTTCATACAATGGCATTCATGGCATTTTGTCAACCTTTAAAACTTTACAGAATGGAGTGTTCAATAGCAGCCTGAGGTTTTCATATGTTACCTTGTAATCAAAACCCCTTCTACCCGCAAAGGAAAGGACGGGTGGAGGGACTTTTCCCTTGTGTCTGAGATGAATCAGGGAGGACAATCTCTTGATTTCACTGTGCATACTCAGGGCATGGCAGTTTCCATGTAAGGGGAAAATGACTGCTTTTAACAGAAGATAAATTAAGCCTTTGGGTTAGAGTGAAATCTTTAAGGTCAGAATTCAAATGATAAAAGAAAATAGAGGCTTCCCCAGTTGTGTTAGAGGCTGAGTAAGAGGTGAGGTTTATCAGCTTTCCAGCAACGGTGTTAATGAGTGACAAAATGTTTCAGTGAAGACACCCTGTGGCTGTTAAAGTGTGTGTGAAATGAAGAAATCCATCAGTAGAGTAATCATCTCCCCACACAATGGGAAAGCCATTTTGGTGTCTTTGGATTTCTGATTAAAGCCAGGGGCAGGGGGGTGGAGGGACAGGAAAGAGAAACTAAATTTTAGAACACCTACTATATGCCAGGCATTATTCTAATTCTTTGTCAAGGGTCATTCATCTGATATCAAAACAGGGTGCCTTTCTTTCAAGTGAGGATACCAAGGCACAAAGTAGTTCGATGGCACAAAGTAGTTCGATGACACAAAGTCTGTGCCTTGATTTCCTTGTCTGTAAACAAGGTGGATCAATGAAGAAATAGATGTTCAAATCCACAGTAGCCTGCCTCCAAACTCCCACTTCCTCTGCTAGCATTGTTGATTTTTTTCAAGAAGTACATTTGGGGATTGTTTTTTTTTCCCAACTGGTGATTTTTTTCAGGGAGCACATTTCAGAATGTCTAAGCCAAGCATCTATAGAATCAGAAAGACCCAAGGTAATTCTGAACAAACCTCTAATCCAGGATATGCCTTATTGTTTCCTTCTCCCTTGAATCAATTAAAAAACCACTGGATAAATGACAAAAGTGCTTTAGGGAAGAAACACTGGAATGGGAATGTGGAGATTTAGGTCTGCTCTACCACCAATAATTGTCCTTTTTAGGTAAATGACTGATTATACGTCCATTCAGTCAATATTCCTTTATTAAGCAAAAAAACTAACATTTCCAGTGTTGTTGGCTTTGTACTAATAGAAGTTTGTCTAAACCACTCCCTCTACTCACAAGTTGCCCATGGTCTAGTAAGGAATCCAGACATGTAAACATGTTTGACATTCATAATGAAACCTAATGGCATAAATTTCTACAAAAAGTTGTGAGAATATGGTTCCAAAAGCTCTTGCATCTTCCTGGATGGTCACAGGACTCAGGAAAGCTTCAACAAGAAAGAAAAGGATTGAAGGAGTTTGCCAGGTCGATATATAGAAGCAGAGGAGAGACTCCAGGATAAGGAAACAATATATGCAAATACATGAGGTCATGATCATAGACCTGAATGTTCTGACAGAACTGAATCATAAAGGACATTGTATGCCCCACTTAAGAATTTGAACTTTCTTTTGTAGGCAATGGCAAGACACGGAAAGTTTTGTATGGCAATCAGGTAGTTAAATTTTTATTTTAGGAAAAGCATCTCTTAGTGTGACAAATGACTTCATGTGAGATGAGATGAGTGGCAAGGAAACCAGTTTGAAAGCTGATACAAAAGTTCAGATAAGAGATAATGTCTGCTTGATCTAGGAAAGGAGTGAATGAGAGGTAGGTACCAGTTCAAGAGAAATTCTTGAAGTAGAATGAACAGTTAAGTTTTGGCACTCAACATACTTAGAATTGTGCAAAAGATTCCATGAGGACATGGAATTATGTCCCTTCTGTTCACCATTATGCATGCAGTGATAGAATGTGGAACTGCTCCACAAACAAATTAATGAATCCATGAATGAATGAATGAATGATGACTTCTTGGTCTTGAGCATGGTGAAAGTTTGGACCATTATAACCAAAAGTGATAGGTAATAACAGGGAAATTTGGAGGGTAAAAGAAATTGAGTTTAGCTTTGGATATTTAAAGCACATATGTGAAATATACTTGGAAACTGTAATCTTGAATTCAAGGGATAAAAATTCAAGATGGAATATTATAGTTTGGAAATAAGAAATATAGAGACAGCATTTCAATCCACTAGAAAAATGTGCAATTACCTAGGCAAAAAGCTATCAAGAATTCATTTACTGATCCATTCATTTATTCTATATATATTTACTGAGAGCTACTTTGCATCAGACTTTAGGCAAGGCACTTAGGAAATAAATAGGTCTCATTTGTTCTCTACCTTCAGAAGTGTATCATAGTTGGTTGGTTTAGTCACTAAGTTGTGTCCGACTCTTGTGACCCCATGGACTGTAGCCCACCAGTCTCCTCTGTCCATGGGATTCTCCAGGCAAGAATACTGGAGTGGGTTGCCATTTCCTTCTCCAGGGAATCTTCCTGACCCAGGCATCAAACCTGGGTCTCCTGCACTGCAGGCAGACTCTTTACTGACTGAACTACAAAGGAAGCCCCTTCATAGTTAGGGAGACACATAAAAAATAAGAAAACAGATAAATAAGATAATTTGTTTGTCATAACTACTGTGTAAGAAACAAGTGATTGAGCCTGAGAATAAAGATAAGAAGGCTTCTTAGAGGAACTAAACTGCATGTGTGCTCAGTCATGTTCAACTCTTTGCAACCCCAGGGACTATAGCTCACCAAGCTCTTCTGTCCACGGGATTCTCCTGGCAAGAATACTGGAGTGGGTTGCCATTTCCTCCTCCAAGGGATCTTCTCTACCCAGGAAAACCATGTCGTCTGAGTCTCCTGCATCGGCATGCAAATTCTTTACCTAGCCACCTGAGAAGTTGCTTCTTAGAGGAGGTTACATTTAAACTGAGACTTACGTAGTCTGGGTTTTCTAGAAAAGCAGGAGCAGTAAGGAAGTAGATAGATAGATAAATGATAGACAGATAGATAGATAGATACTAAAGAATAGACTCACACAATTATAGATGCTGAGAAATCCTATGATCTGCAGTTAGAAAGCTGCAGATATAGGAGAGCTGATGATATGCTGCTGCTGCTGCTAAGTCATGTCAGTCGTGTCCGACTCTGTGCGACCCCATAGACGGCAGCCCACCAGGCTCCCCGATCCCTGGGATTCTCCAGGCAAGAACACTGGAGTGGGTTGCCATTTCCTTCTCCAATGCATGAAAGTGAAAAGTGAAAGTGATGTAGCTCAGTCGCGTCCAACTATTCGCGACCCCATGGACTGCAGCCTACCAGGATCCTCCGTCCCTGGGAGTTTCCAGGCAAGAGTATTGAAGTCGGTCACCAGGGCTTTCTCCAGCTGATGGTATAGTTCCAGCCAAAGCACAAGCTCAAAGGCAGAAGACCAAGTTTCCAGTTTGAAGACAGTCAAGCATAGAGCAAAATCCCCCTTCCTCAGTCTCATTGTTTGATTTATGCCTTCAACAGATTAGAGGAGGCCTACCCCCACTGTGAAGGGCAATCTGCTTTCCTCAGCCACTGATTCAGATATCCATCTCATCCAGAAACACCTTCACACCTGTGTTCAGCAATAATGTTGAACCAAATGTTGATATTTTTGTTCATTTTTTCCCAAAATATATCCATTCAGTCTGTTCAGCAGGGACTGTGGATTTTATGAACATTAATCTCTATTTAGGGCTTCCCAGGGAATGCTAGTGTTAAAGAATCTACTTGCCAATACAGGTGACATAAGAATCTCAGGTTTGACTCCTGGCTTGGGAAGATCTCCTGGAGGAGGTCAAGGCAGCCCATTCTAGTATTCTTGCCCGGAGAATCCCATGGACAGAGGAGCAGGGCCAGCTACAGTCCATAGGGTCTCAAAGAGTTGGACATGACTGAAGCAACTTAGCGTACACCCACAGTCTCTATTTCATCCCCATCTTGAATGAGAGTCATGGTCCAAATATGATCCAAGGATAATTGTTCATTTTCTGTAGCACTTTGAATATAGTGCCCCATTATCCTCTAGCATTATTTGTTGCTGATAAGAAATGCCTCATATTTCATTTTCCTTCCCCAAAACTACAAGCAAAAGCAAATGATAAAATGCCTTTGCCACACTGGGCAGCTGTGTCTTTTCTAAGCAAGGAAACAGTGATAATAAGTTTCAAAATTTATGGACTCCTTTGCTCAATTCATCTGAAGAGAGACAGTATGTGATTGTCTGTGATCTACTACTTGAAAGACATGGCAGGTGGTGGAATGTGGATCTGGAGGTTCCCCAGGTATTCCCCAGGTGCTCACACCTTTTGAATTGGCTATAAAAGACTACTTGATCAAGCTTCCCATTACCTTGAACATCAAATTTTCTTTTCTCCTTGGTTACTGGCCTTTACAGTATTCATCAAACTTATCAAACACGCTCCAACCCAAGGGGCTTTGCTTTTGCTGTTTCCTCTATTCTCTTTCTTTACCTTCACACAAAACTAACTCCCTGTCCCTTAAGATATTTTTTAATCAACTATAAATAATCACTGGGGTCTGCACAGAAATCTTACTCTAGAGTTTCCCATCTTTTTCCTCACTCTATTCTTCGCTATAGGAGATGAAGAATGTGCTGTATACTTTATTTATTTTATAGCAATAAATTATTTATTTATTTGTGTCAGGTCTTTGTTCCAGCACCCAGGATCTTTGTTGCTCCACTGCAACAAGGAATCTTAATTCTCTGACCAGGGATGGGACCCTCATCCCCTACATTGAAAGGGGGATTCTTAACCACTGAACTACCAGGGAAGTCCTGTATGCTTAATTTAAATTGTCTCTCTCTATTAGAATATGACCTGACACATAGTAGGTACATTATTAATATTTATTACATGAATGGATAAATGACTGGTTATTTTTCCTTAACATTGTTCCGAGTGGCTTATATACATGTCATTTAATGCTCAAAACAGTTCTAACACGTGGATACTACTATCTTCACTGTATAGATGGGGAAACTGAATAGCAGAGAAATCAAATAACATCTCAAAATTCACTAAACCAGCAAGAGCTGGAGATTGACATCATTACTCATGTTTTTCAAGTTTCTTCACCCTCCTTAATGGCTGAAGGTCAAAGTTGTCCTCAGAAACAGGGTGATCATAAAGCATGACCAAATGATGCACATTTCTAGAGGAGTATGTGTGTCTAAGAAACATGAATTATAGCACTACACACTCAGGATAAAGGGAAGCAGATGTCTGTGGCTGGTTCTCACTGCTATACTGCACAAACTCCAAATATCTACTGTGATCTAAAATCAAATATCTGCAGCAACATAAATGTATATTGATCACTTTAGATTTATACTACTTATAGTATGTATTATGTACAAACTGTGTAGTTGCATCCTTAGAAAATAACCATGAGAAATATATCAAATATTCACATTTCGCATATGTAACAACACACAGCCCTTTCTGTGTGTCTCTTCTTCCATACCCATACACTATCTGTGCTTCAGTGGACACTTAATGGGGTCTTGCTCCTTGTTGAGGGAAAGATATAACAGATCCTTTCTAAGGTAGGAATGACCTTTTCATCCAACCTGATTATAGACATTCTCAATGTCTAAAGCTGACTCTAGACAAGATGTGTTGGGTGAGGGGGGCAAGGGAGATAATTCCTTTCCACACTTGACTGTCCAACACCCTTGGGTCACATTGGGTCAAGGAAGTGAGCTGAGGAAGAATAAGGCATTCCTGACCCCCTTTCATCTCAGAGACTCGGTAATGATGGCATCAAGGAAAGTGAGATGTGCATTTACTCAACATTCAGGAGTATATTTACCACCTTTTGTATGCTCTGCTGTGTTTCATGCACAATAAGGGCTACACTGCAGTATATGAAACATGATTTACATCCAGAGTACAGTGTAGCTAGACAAGTTTGTCAACTGGTAGTTCAAGTTATTTGATAACTTGAATAATCGAGTAACAAACTGTGCAACCAAGATGCATTTTGGCTGGCAAAAAATTACAACATAATTGCAGTTTGGAAATTTTTTCATGGTAAATATTTGACTGGAAAGGCAGAAAAATATGTGGATTTGCAAAATGGAGAAGTTGAATTATTTCAAGAGAAGAAATAGTTTAAATAAAGTTAGATAGGCAAAAATTCATATAATTGGATTAGGAAAAAGAAACTCATTTGCTTGCTGATGGAGATATTATAGGGATGTTTAAATGTCTGCATGAGAAACTGAACTCCCATATTTACACATTAATCTAGAAACTTATGAGAATTTGATCTGAGTAGAGGCAAAAGACTCATTATCTTTTACCATCAGGGTAGTTCTAGACATGTTTCTAAATGTTTCACATCAAGAAATAGTTCCGTATAGATACAGCCACAGGGATTAATTAAAACACACCAATGATATCATGTCTGATTCTTATTAAATATATTAATGAAGCATTAATTCATTCTAAAACCTAAAATGTTCTCATTGTCACAAGCCGAGAATGAACATTATAAAATACAAATAGAGGTTCCCTTGCTGACTGCACTCTAGAGATTTCTGTAGCAAATTTGGGGGACATCCAGACTAAATCGATGACATCTAGATTGCTGCTGTGGGGAGTCATGATTTGAAACTGACTCTGATGTTTTCGATCTGATTCAGAGAAATGGGGCCCAATTTGACTCTTTCTTCCTATCTCAGGGGTAATTAAAAAAAATCATAGTGAGAATGCTTTAGAATGAAAGAAGGCAAACAAAGACAATAGTTATGACCATTTTGCTATATCCTGGGCTCTGTGGTAAGCTGTTGCATCAATTCATATTCCATTTGATCCTCAGTTCACCTTGTGCTAATTGCTCATGGATGGGATGCTATGGTTCATTTGTATTTTTTGGTTAAGCAAGCTTCCTTGATGGCTAAAAACATAAAAATATTTCCCCACTTCCTTCCTGCTTAGTATTTGGAAAAAAAAACCTTGTACTGACAATGGAGAATCCTGAAAGTCCCTTATGTCCTTCTAGGGGATGCACAAAGATTTCAGACAGTCTCTCAGTTTTAGAAAATAAGGTACCTCCTGTTCTCAGGCCTGATTCTCAAGAAGCAATATCTAAACGAGGAATTCTAGTACACAGGGTTCCTTGCAGGGCAGGGGAGGCTGTGCTCAGGGAAGGGGGATGAGAGAAGCAGAAGAGTTGAGCTGGAGTTTAGACTCAACCTAAGCCCACAGGGAGCTCTGGAGTGTGGAGTGAACCACAGAGTTGGTCTCCCCTTGTGAATGCCCTCTTTTACTCACATGCCCACCAGTCATTGTCAGCTATCCCCAGGATCAGACGAAGGGGCCCTGTAACCTCCAAGGTATGGTGACTCAATTTGGCTGAGGGCAGCACCAGGAAAGGGAATAGCTGCCTTAATTGCTGACATTCACAGCACCTGCAGGATGAATACAGCCTGGTGAGGCAAACTGAGTGGGGAATCCTCAGCACTGATGAGATCTTAGTTCCCCAATTGGGAGGATAGGAAGTACTTGATGGGGGCTAGGGAAGGCTCCATGGGAAAAGGAACACTTAAAATTGACCTTGATATATCTGTGTCTCTTTTTAATGGCTGAGTAGTACTCAAAACAATATTGTAAAGTTAAATATATATATACATATATATCTTTACACACACACACACACACACACACACACACAATTCATTGGCCAAAATTTAAAAAAAAAAAAATTGACCTTGATAGATAAGTAAAACCTCAGTAGGCAGAGATCTGGAAACAGCTGGAAATTTTTTTTCTTATTCTTTTGTTCTTAGATGGTAAACCTCACAGACATCACACACAAAATTCTGGTATTGACATTTCCTCCTATAGCAGTGCCTAGTTGCCCACTTCTATCTTTTCTCCTTCTCCATAGACCACAGCTGTAACCCGAAGGAGGCTGTACAGTCACAGGCCACATCATTCCCCCTCCTTGCCTCTGGGTAAGGCCAAGTGATGAACTCTCAGTGAGAAATAAGTGAGATGATGAGGGACTTTTCCAGACCAAGCAGTCAGAAGCAAATGTGCCTGTTCCACGCTCTTTCCTATTTCCATCAACTTCCTTATGGAAATTCAGAGCCACAAAGTAGAGAGCCTGGTTCCTCATTCTCTGTTGAGAAGAGCCAGTTGCTAATTAGAACCTTAGATGTGAGCCATTATACTGGCACATTAATATCTTAACTAATATTCCTCATTATTAAGAAATTATGAAGATTCTTTGGCCAGATTAGAAAACAGTTTCTCTTCTGTTTTTCAGTGGCATCTTGGATTTTGCTTGCTTTCTTCTGTGTGTTTCATAGAGTTTTGCCATGGACTGGTTACTTTCTTGTATAAGGACAAACCTTAAGTTGTAGAAAATCCTATGTCCTATGTATGGTTGTTCAAATTTTGTGATAAAAAGAATGGCTACATGTATAGCGTAGTAAGAAGTTTTTGCTTTCTTTGATACCTTACAAATTCCTGTTGCCAGCATTGGGTTTAGCCAGGCATGCATGGCTCTGTTTGTGTAGACTTGTAGTGCTTTACTATAGCAAGATAGTGGCCTCTACATCTGACTCCAAGGTCTCTCAAATAAGGAGAGGACTTTGGGAGACTGTCAAGGGGAGGGAAGGTGTTATACTCTAGTATGTTGGCAAGAAGTGTTACTTCCTTTCTGTGGATCTTCCTAAAAATGCACACCCACTTACAGAGATGCATTCAGTCCATGATACTTACGGAGAAAGAAGTAGCTCCGAGATTTAAAGGTTTATCAATTTCACATTCAATGTTGCACTGACCATGTTGACAAGCAGTGAATGCTATTGTTCTGTCAGACTTGATACAGAATTTTTAAGTTCCTTTCAAATTCATAGCAATTCATCACTACTGTCAGAGAAAGGAAAGTGACAAAGTTGCCAACGAGCTTGGGTACCAGCTAAGTAAACTGCATGTGTGAAAAATAGTTAGAAATAGCTTAGAATGACAAATGTTTCACATTTATAAAGTTTGTGTATAACTAAATGATAATGTCAACTTATCCTTAAATATTAAAGAGTAGACCATACCTGTGATATATGCTCAGTCTAATAAAACAACATTTAATGGAGATGGCATCTTTTCCAGGTTTAGCTCAGATAGAAATACAGTAAAAATATACTATGTAATGCTTATAATCCTTGGAGATATAATTGCATATTTTATATCTAATCCTCATGTGAATTTCATATTTCATCCAGAAAGAGATATGCATAGAGAAAGTAAATAAATCAAAGAAACCAGACCAATGCATATAACTGGAGTATAAAATATGTACATGAAAATTTGAAGATCCTCATCCCAGTGGATCTCCAATTCCTGCATTATTTTTGATATGTCTAATGTGTTCTAAAGATATCAGTAAAATAGATTATTACAGTTGACTTCTGAAAATGCAGGGGTTAGAGAAGTTGATTCTCCGCCCAGTCCAACACCCACAAAACTTTGCATAAGTTTCCTTATCCGTGGATTCAAACAGATAAGGATTGTGGAGCACTATAGTATTTACTACTGAAAAAAATCTGCTTGGAAGGGACCTGTGCCATTCAAATCCATGCAGCTTAAGGGTCAACTGTATCATCAAATGCTAGTTAGGAAAAAAATTCAAAACCTTTTAATCTTCCAGATTGGAAATTCTCAGTAAAACTAATTAAATTTAAGTGACTTCTTTTGTAGTTCTGAAAAAGAATTTAACTGGAATAAGATACTGTATTTGCTGTATCCTGTGAAGGAGGTTTTCATAATAACAATTTGCATTTCATTAGACACTGGAGTTTTGTCACAGTTCAACTTAATCATGAACCACTAAAGACAGGTTAACGTTCTCCCTCAGCTTCCACCCCTGCTTGTCACATAAACTATTCCTTTAGACCTGCTTCACTATGAAAAACATGTTTCCTAACACAGAGGTTGTCTTCAAGAAAGTTTCTCTGAGTAATCCATGGTGTCTGAGAAATGTCCTATGACCGCTTTTTGACCCATTGACACAGCTGTAGGTTTTGTCATTTTCTAGTACAATGCCCTGGATAGTATTTCAATTGTACAGAGTCACGACCTCTATTGTTTGCCAGATTGCCTGTGAAATGTATGCTAATGTTCATAATAGGATTATACAAAGTTGTTTATTCTCTGAAAAATAATATGAGCATTATCTTCATTCCACCCCCACCTCCTCAAAAGGTTTGCCTTTAATGGGAATTAGGAAGTCTAATTTTGGTTAAGTAAATATCCGCTTTCAGCTATACAAATGATGGTTCATTTAGGTACATACTTTAATGGTATTAAAGGTGGGAAACAAGAAGAATTAGCCAGGTAAACTAAAGTACTAAAAACACATTTTAATACAGCACCATGCATAGCAACTTGCAGCATGTACATATTTTATGATATAATAGAATTGTGTACAGTGATTCAACGTAATTCAAATATAGAACAAAGGACCATATATGTGCTATGAAAGTGACACAAACACAAAACATAGGGCATAATTGTGCTGTCACTGGCCTTCAGACCTTCTGCTTTGTATATTCTCATTCAGGTATGATCTTATCTCTTTTCTTGGTCTTGGCCCCCACCAAAAAAAGAGGCTCAGTTTAGAATTTTGGTACAGACAATTTATTTGGGTGGGGATCACAGTTCACACAGCAAAGGTGTGGGGAGATTGATGGATAAGAAAGAATGCCAATAAGTGGTGTGTGATGGAATGTACACAGCTGCAGGCAGTGGGGTTCATGTTCACTGGTAATCATGTGCAAAGCTCTGTGCTTCCAAATCCTCCAAAGAGGGGCCAGAAAAGGCAGGTATTTAGTCACCAATTATTTTCCTTCATTGGGTGAGGGTCTTATTCAAACATAGCCAAGCTGTGATCAGGCCTAGTAATGCAGGAAGACACAGACCTGTCTAGGGACTCATGACCATGAAATGTGATATGGGTTGATGGGATGTGGGCCAGAACTCCACCAACTCTACAACATGTGCAACGGTCAGTGTGTCCCATGTACATGGTTACATTTTTGCTGTCATATGCTGGACCAGGGTGTGGGGTCTTGGGCTATCATTCATTTAGGATGAATGATTTTTGGATGCCTGGAGCTTTGGACCACACTTTATCAGTTTGGCCTCATGGTGGTTAGAGCCTGGATATTCATTTTCTCTTCTGTAAGAAATAAGAGAGATTTTTTGCAGGAATTATATCCTTAATGGCTACATGAAAAGCATCTAGACAAGTACCAGACATAATAAACACATCATAGACTCTTGGGCCCTATTTCCATTCTCACATTCCCATTTTGTATCCCCCTTCCTCTATCAGTAACATTGTTGATGCATAAAAGATAGTGCACCCATTTGGGTGTCACTCTGCCCAAACTTCTCTCAAGTGGTTTGTGTCAGGATTCACAGAATTTAGAAAAGCTATCATCCTCATTGTTATGGTTTACTAAAGTGAAAGAATACAAATTAAAATAGGCACAGGAAGAAGGCACATAATGTGGAGTCCAGAAGAAAGCAGGCACAGCTTCCAGTTATCCTCTCTCCATTAAAATGGACATTACTTCTCACAGTATAGATGTGAGGCAACATGTGAGAAATGTTGCTAATCAGGGAAGCTCATGCAAACCTTCGTGTCCATGGTTTTTTTGTGTGTGTGTGTGGGTGGGGGGTCAATCTCATAGGCATCGAGTTGAACTTAACTACTCCACACTTCAGCCCCCAGTAGGTCAAACAGTGTGGTCCAAAGCTGCAGGCATACAAAGGCCATTAACAATAAATCACATTAGCATAACCTACCTGACTAGCCCAAAGCCTCAGATATGCAAAGATATTCTTGTCAGGCAGACTACTCCAAGGACTCAGAGGTTATCTCCCCAAGATCTTGTCAAGGGCCATCATGAAGACCACTGGAATATGCAGGGTTTGGGTAATCCAAGTCTCCTGAGTTAACACTTTATGGCACAATATGCCACAACTTCTCGCTGGCTCCATGGCATACTTCTTATTCTAGAGCCCATTAGTGCAGACAATTCTCTAAGAGCCCACAGGTCTCTACCTAAGCCCTGTCTCAAGAATGATCAGGAGTATTTCAGCTCCTAAGCCTCTTATCAAGGCTCATCACCTCTCAGTGGTCCAACTGCCCCACATCAAATACAGCCTTTCTGGGGTAAAAATGTATACAGATCACCCATGGACACACAGTTGCTTGTAGGTCTACACTCACTGTTCAATACAGTAGCCACTAGCTACATGTTGCTATTATACACTTGAAATGTTATCAGACTAAACTGACACATACTGTAAGGGGAAAATACATATCAGATGTAAGGCAGTACAAAAAAAAAGTAAAATATTTGAATAATATTTAAAGATGATTATATGTTAAAATGACAATATTTTAGATAGACTAAATATATCATTAAAATCAATTTTGCTATTTTTTCCCTTTTGTTAATGTGACTATGAGAAAATTTTTAATTACATATGGCTCACCTTATATTTCTATTGGACAAAGCTATTTTATATGAAAATATGAAATGTGAGATACAAGATTCTAAACACAATTACAGGTCTTTTGACTGCCTCTCTGAACAAGTGACCATGTAGCATGATTGTTTTATAAATATATCATGGAAAACCACAGTTGGAGACAAATTGTTTCAGCTAATGACTCTCAATGGATGTACTACAAAAGAGCAGCAGTTTTATAGATTTGAGCCTAGCTGACACATAGCACACATGATTCAAGCCTCTAGACCAGCTATTGTATTCTAATAATTTCATAGTAATTTCTACCAAGTATTTGTACAGTGGCTGTACATCATGACATCTGCCTTTATAAGAGTCCTTGGGTGTAAAGCTCTCATCAATAATCACACTGTCAGCAAAATCCAGATTCACTTCAGACTTCCACTTCCAGAGAGATATTGTACTCTGGCCTTCCCTGGTGGCTCAGTGGTAAAGGATCTGCCTCTCAATGCAGGAGACATGGGTTTGATCCCTGGGTCAGGAAGAACCCTTGGGAGGAAATGGAAACCTCACTCCAGTATTCCTGCCTGGAAAACTCCATGGATAGAGGAGCCTCATGGGTTCCCACCCATAGCATCAAAAAACAGTAAGACACGACTTAACAACTAAACAACACTGTACTCTACTTGGTACCACCTTTTCCCTATAAAATTAGTTTGTTTGCCATCCTGATTGAAGTCATCTAAATCCCACACAAATACAAAACCACTGGCTCTCCCTCAAATATCCAATAAATTATAGGTAATATTTGATATAATCCAGAAAACAATCAAAGGTCTTTTAAAAAGTGTCTTCACTGAAAGAAGAAAAAAAAAAAAACTGGACAACAACAATCTGTCTTGTAAACTTTAGCAATTATATTGCTCAAGTAAAGAGTTTTATTTCATGAAAGACCCATGATGGTCTTTAGTCAAGGATGTTTCATTTCTAAAGCCCCAAACTAACATGATTCTAAGATAGAAGAAGTTCAAGAGCAGAATTTCATGTCATGGTGTCACCAGCGCAAATGTATGAAAAACAAAAGACAAGGTGGTTTCCAGAAAATATAATCTTTATGAGATTTAATTCTTTCTATTTTTAAATTTATACCTAAGAAGCAGCATAGCCCAAGGGACAAATGTGAGATACAAAAGCAATTTTAAGTTTTCTATGAGTTGCATTTTGTTTATAAAAAGTAAAGAGAGATATGTAAAATTAATTTTTACAATAGATTTCATTTAATCTTTGTATCTAAAATCAATTATTTCATTGATATTAAATGAACAGCATTTTACATTCTCATTTTCATACTTTTTTAAGCCCCGTGTATATTTACCTAGTTATAATTCAGCCTAGTCACATTTCAAGTGGAGGGTGACTTTCATGTTACACAGAACTAGATAATTAGCATCCTTTAATCCTCTTGTCAGTGGATATCATCAGAGCCTTGTAAACACTATCAAAATTTTAGTTGAACACAGATTAGAAAAACTCTAGTTATCATATTTGATATTACAATTCTCTTTCCCTAAACTGTGTTTGTTGAGCATTTTATTAATTATTTTATGTATAACTTCTTGAATATAAAGTATCTTATTAAACATTTTAATACCAGTTTATCCCTCCATTAAACACTGGGAAATGGGTTCAAAAACATGTGGCTACTTGCTTAGGGTCTCAGAGCTAGGAACGGGCTGAGGTCAAAACTTTAGTCTGTTTCTCAGCTAAGTTTTCCTGTGTATGACCCCAAATAGTACAGGGGTGAAAAGAGTAGTGGCTTGTAGCCAAGGTGAATTATAGGATCTAAAGTGACTCAGAAAGGCCCAGAAATAGAGGAGAGCTATAAGCCTTTCAGAGCTTGCTCCTCCACCGGAGAAAGGAATGAAAGGCCTTGGAAAGATTTGCAGTTCCATCTGGGTCTTAGATCTTCTGATAAGATGTAAGGCCACAGCCTTACATTAGTGAAGAATGAAACTATTCTTTACAAGTCATTTACAAACACATTTCAATTCATGAAGTCACATTTCATGTTAATTCCTGGGAACTTCAACTAAAGTCTCCAGTCATTTGGGAGAATTGCAGTTTTAGAACCCAGAACATCTCCTGAATCAGGCTAGTGTTCCCAGATATTTAAGGCCATCAACCCCATGGAATTTTCTTCATCCTTAACTAACCTGCCATTCTAATGCAAACTACTGAGGAAAGTAACTTGGTCACAGGCTTTGACCCCTGGAAATATGAGTAATTGATTGACTTCATTGTTAACCTAGAAATAATAAATAAATCCCCCACTAATTTACCACACAGCCTCTTAGATTTAGTCATCCCTGGGCCTGCTTTACTGGCTTCAAATATTTAATCAATTTCCCATAATACTACACTTTATGTACTCATTGGTATATTATATGATTGCAACTTAGCATTTATCAGAAGTTCCACTGAGAAAAAAAATATTTAAAAGGACAGGCTAATGAGCACAGTAACTACTCGCTCCATCTTTATATCAGTGGTTTTTAACCTTGACTTCACATTGGATTACCCAAGGAGCTTTAAGAAAGTGCCTGGTCTCCCAGCTGAAATCCTGATTTAATTGGTCCAGGATGTGGTGTAGGCATCAGAGATTTTAAAGCTCCCCAATGACTATAAGGTAGAACCAGGGTTGAGAATCATGGCTCTATATTCAGTGAACATTATCCCTTAGTTATGTTAGCAGTGTAAGATTAAGCAAAGTAAATGAACCATATTTCCTAAGATTCACATAAAAATACCCTTAACAAAAAAATATGTAATGTTATGTCCTCAGGTTTAATGGAGAGTAAATAAAAACATCCAGTCAAATAATATTTCTGCTATAGGTTTTCTGTAACAACTTTAAGATATAAAGTAACACACATTATAAATTTTTTTCTTAGATTAAATTTCAAGAAAATAAGTTTATTTTCCAGAAATGGTATACCAGAAAATGGTAAACTTTGTTAATCAGATGAGATAAAATGAGTTTTCACTTTTGGTGTTTGAAATATCTATACTTTTTCTTCTTGAATTTTTATTTTTCCTTTAGAAAAAAATTGTCTTTGCACGTATTATGCTCAAATTCATAAGCCACATCCACTTATTTTTGGAACTGGATGGAGTATAATAAAAAAAAGAAAATACATGTTTTTTCCCACTGAATAGAATCATCTATTAGTTTATCCCATCTGCTTTTAACCTGACTTTTCCTATGACCATCTTTGTAACATTTTCTTCATCAAGTTGGAAGGCCACATGGTCCAGTTCTTCTTAGACATTATGCCATGATCTGGATCTTTTTTTGTCTTCCCCACCTCCCATTAGAGTTATCTGTCTTAAATTTCAATTTCCTTCCTAATAATATCAGTCTGCTTCTTGGGGGATCCCATCTGGGGCACCCCTAGAGGTTGGTTGCACATACTATATCCATTTTACAGAAAAATAAACTAACACTTCAAGAGATTAAGTTATCAACCAAAATCCCATAGTGAACAAATGAGAGAACCGGGATTTGAGGCCAAAGAGTTTGACTTCCGAGCTGATAGCCATAAAAGCATTGTTACCATACCACGGCTACTAGATGGGGTGTTTTTCAGATACTTTACAAATAAGCATCACTGTTTTGTTTCCACTTTTAGGAAACTTTGGATAGCTCTTTGGATTCACACATTAGAAGAAGGAGAAGGAAACAGGATTTGACAGAGGAGAAACTGAGCTGCAAGGAAGTTCTGACAGAGGTCTCAGACTTTGGGGATCTCAGGAGCTTAGGTGACCTTGAGTGAGGGGTCTGGGCCCATATTTCCCCCACTGAATGCAGTCTGCCTTTGGATGAGGATCAGACCTGGGAGAGATACTAAGTGTACTTTTTTGCTAAATCCCAGAATCCAAGGAGCAAGTTGCCCACTCCTGAAGGGGTATGTTTGGGGAACATCAGAGCATTCTCCCCAGGGATGTTCTAAGATGACCACATCCCAGTGGTTAACCTAAAGACTCCTGTCCCAAAGACTAATGACCATTTTCAATATGATCAAGGCAAGTAAATAGAATTTATAAAAAAAATTGATCAACCCCTCTTTTAGTGGTGAGCTTGGTAGCAATAATTCAGAGAGTCTAGGAATACTGAAGAGACCCAGGGAAAATGTACCACCTACAAACTGATTGCCCATGCCTGCCGTGCCCTCATGAAACGCTGCTGCTGTTGAGGCTGCTGCTAAGTCGCTTCAGTTGACTCTGTGCGAGCCCAGAGATGGCAGCCCACTAGGCTCCCCCATCCCTGGGATTATCCAGGCAAGAACACTGGAGTGGGTTGCCATTTCCTTCTCCAATGCATGAAAATGAAAAGTGAAAGTGAAGTCACTCAGTTGTGTCTGACTCCTAGGGACCCCCATGGACTGTAGCCCACCAGGCTTCTCTGTCCATGGGATTTTCCAGGCAAGAGTACTTGAGTGGAGTGCCATTGCCCCCGAAGCAAAATCTGAATATTTTTGACCTATCCTCTCCCTAAATAACACCCAACTATTCAAATAAGCAAAATATTGAAATAAATAGTACTGTTAAAATATATTCATCCTATTTCTTTACTGTCCTCTCCCAATTCATTTACCAATGAGTTAAATTGATTCAGCACGTGTTCTGGAGGTTCAACCTCTGGACACATGTCCCAAGCTCCCCCAAACCTCTTTGTAACTAAAGAAGTAGTCATATCTACGTGTATGCTGATACCTGAAACAGCAGTTTAAATATGAAATATATTTTTACTTAAATATTTGACTTTCTTATTTCCCAGGAATCTTTTCAACATGTGGCTCTTGTTGCTTCTGAGAATTAGAGTTCCAAGTAAGAAGAGAGGATTCTGTAGACAGTTCATTTTTTGTGAAAGTAGCATTGAGGGTCCCGGAAGACCATATTCCAGTAGGCATGAAACCTGCTTTGTTGTTACTGTTGTTCAGTTTCTCAGTAGTGACCAACTCTTTGCAAATCCATGGACTGAAGCTTGCCAGGATTCCCCGTCCTTCACCATCTCTCAGAGTTTATTAAAATTCATGTCCATTGAGTCAATGATACCATCTCATTCTCTGTCATCCCCTTATCCTCATGCCCTCAATATTTCCCAGCATCAAGGTCTTTTCCAATGTGTCAGCTCATCACACCAAGTGGTCAAAGGACTGGAACTTCAGTTTCAGCATCAGTCCTTCCAATGAATATTCAGGGTTGATTTCCTTTAGAGTTGACTGGTTTGATCGCCATGCTGTTCAAAGGACTCTCGAGTCTTCTCCAGCACCACAGTTCAAAAGTGTCAGTTCTTCAGTGCTCAGCCTTTCTTATGGTCCAACTCTCACATCTGTACATGACTACTGGAAAAAGTCATAGCTTTGACTATACAGGCCTTTGTTGGCAAAGTGATGTCTTTGCTAATTAATATGCTGTCTAGACTTGTGATAGCTTTTCTCCCAAGGAGCAAATGTTTATTAATTTCATGGCTGCACTCACCATCTACAGTGATTTTGAAGCCCAAGAAAATAAAGTCTGTCACTATTTCCATTGTTTCCCAATCTATATGCAATGAAGTGATGAGACTATATGCCATGATCTTCGTCTTCTGAATGTTGAGCTTTAAGCCAACATTTTCACTCTCCTCTTTCATTTTCATTGAGAGGCTCTTTAATTCCTCTTCAATTTCTGCCATTAAGGTGGTGTCATCTGCAAATCTGAGGTTATTGACATTTCTCCCGGAAATCTTGATTCCAGCTTATGCTTTATCCAGCCTGGCATTTCTCATGATATACTCTGCATATAAGTTAAATAAACAGGGTGACAATATCCAGCCTTGACATACTCCTTTCCAATTAGGAACCAGTTTGTTGTTCCATGTCTGATTCTAATTGTTGCTTTTTGATCTGCATAAAGATTTCTCAGGAGGCAGATAAGGTGGTCTGATTCAGTTCAGTTTAGTTGCTCAGTTGTGTCCCACTCTTTGCAACCCCATGAATCGCAGCATGCCAGACCTCCCTGTTCATTACCATCTCTCGGAGTTCACTCAGACTCATGTCCATCGAGTCTGTGATGCCATCCAGCCATCTCATCCTCTGTTGTCACCTTCTCCTCCTGCCCACAATCCCTTCCAGCATCAGAATCTTTTCCAATGAGTCCACTCTTTGCATGAGGTGGCCAAAGTGCTGGAGTTTCAGCTTTAGCATCATTCCTTCCAAAGAAATCCCAGGATTGATCTCCTTCAGAATGGACTGGTTGGATCTCCCTGCAGTCCAAGGGACTCTCAAGAGTCTTCTCCAACACCACAGTTCAAAAGCACCAATTCATCGGTGCTCAGCCTTCTTCACAGTCCAACTCTCACATCCATACATGACCACAGGAAAAACCATAGCCTTACTCCCATCTATTTCAGAATTTTCCATAGTTTGGTGTGATCCATGCAGTCAAAGGCTTTAGCACAGTAAATGAAGCAGAAATAGATGTTTTTCTGGAGTTCTTGTGCTTTTTCTATGGTCTAGTGAATGTTGGCAATTTGATCTCTGGTTCCTCTACCTCTTCAAAATCCAACTTGTACATCTGCAAGTTCTCGGTTCACGTACTCTTGAAGCCTAGCTTGAAGGATTTTGAACAATATTGTCCTAGCATGGTACTGAGCAAAAATGTGTGACAGCTCTAACATTCTTTGACATTGCCCTTCTTTGGAACTGCAATGAAAACTGACATTTTCAAGTCCTGCGGCCATTGATGAGTTTTCCAAATTTGCTGTTTTATTGAGTACAGCACTTTAATAGAATCAGCTTTCAGGATTTAAAATAGCTCAACTGGAATTCCATCACCTCCACTAGCTTTGTTCATCATAATTCTTCCTGAGGTCCACTTGACTTCATGCTCCAATATGTCTTGTTCTAGGTGAGTGACCACACTGTCATGGTTATCCAGTTCATTAAGACCCCTTTTTTTTTTTTTTTTTTTGTATTCTTGCTGCCTCTTCTTAATCTCTTTGGCTTCTGTTAGGTCCTTAGTGTTTCTGTCCTTTATTGTGCCCATTTTTGCAGGAACTGTTCCCTTTGTATCTCTAATTTTCTTGTAGAGATCACTAGTCTTTCCCATTCTATTTTTTTCCTCTATTTCTTTGAATTGTTTGCTTAGGAAGACTTTCTTATCTCTGCTTGCTATTCTTTAGAACTCTGCATTCAGATGGATATATCTTTCCTTTTCTCCTTTGCCTCTCACTTCCTTCTTTTCTCAGCTATTTGTAAGTCCTCCTCAGACAACCACTTTGCCTTCTTGAATTTCAATTTTGATTACTGCCTCCTGTAAAATGGACCTCTGTCCATAGTTCTTCAGGTGCTGTCTCTACCAGATCTAGTCTCTTGAATCTGTTTGTCACTTCCACTGTATAATCATAAGGGATTTGATTAGGTCATACCTGAATGGCCTATGGTTTTCACTACTTTCTTCAATTTAAGTTTGTATTTTTCAATAAGGGGCTCATGATCTGAGCCACAGTCAGCTCCTGTGTGGACTCCTGACTGTATACAGTTTCTCCATCTTCAACTGAAAAGGATATAATCAATCTGATTTCAGTATTAACCATCTGGTCATCTCCTGTGTTGTTGGAAGAAGTATACTATGACCAGTGCATTTTCTTGGCAAAACCATTGGACTTTGCCCTGCTTCATTTGTACTCCAAAGCCAAACCTGTCTGCTATCCCAAATAACTCTTGACTTCCTACTTTTGGATTCTAATCCCCTGTAATGAAAAGGACATCTTCTTTCGGTATTTGTTCTGAAAGATCTTGTAGCACTTATGGAACCATTCAACTTCAGCATTTGTGGTTGAAGTATAGACTTGGATTACTGTGATAGCGAATGATTTACCTTTGGAAACAAACCAAGATCATTCTGTTGTTTTTGAGGTTGCAAACAAGTATTGCATTTCAGACTCTTTCATTGATTATAAGGGCTATTCCATTTCTTCTAAGAGAGTCTTGCTCACAATAGTAGATATAATGGTCATCTGAATTAAATTTGCCCATTTCCATCCATTTTAGTTCACGGATTTCTAAAATGTTGATGTTCACTCTTGCCATCTCCTGTTTGACCATGTCCAATTTACCTTGATTCACGAGGCTAACATTCCAGTTTTCTATGCACTTGTTCTTTATAGGATCAGACTTTACTTTCACCACCAGACACATCCACAACTGAAAGTCATTTCTGCTTTCATTCAGCATCTTCATTCTTTCTGGAGTTATTTCTCCACTCTTCCCCACTAGCATATTGGACACCTACCAACTTATGGGGGGGCTCATCTTTCAGTGTCATATCTTTTTGCCTTTACATACTGTTCATGGGCAAGAATATTCATGGATTCCCAAAGTAAGAATGCCATTATTTTTCAAATGAAATTAGATCAGGGACTGCACATATTGATTTTGGACAAAAATCACACACAGCCTCAATTTTTTATGTGTGAACTCCAGCACAGGTGGACTTCCACACTGATGAGTAATGGCCATGACTTTTTGGTTGAGTGACATATATGGTTGAGGGGGCAACTGAACAGTTCATGGAGGGCGGAATGTCTGACCACAAGGAGAGGTGCAAGATGTAGGTGGCTTCTGGAGACATTGCTACTATTCTTGGAATGGTGGTCAAGTTGACATTTGTGGTGAAACAAGTTAAACCATATGCATATGACAAATCAAATGAAGATCATAATTTTAAATAAAGATATATAAAACAATTTGTGAAAAGCTTTCTAATTTACTGCTCTACATAATGTGATCTTACTTCAAGGAAAGACTTGTTATCCAGATCTTGGGAATGTGGCCATTAGGGGTCTTCAGCTCTCAGGACCTTTAGAAATCGCTTCAGTTGCAGAAAACTGTCCTAAAAGGTCACAATCCTTCTCAGAGAAACTCACAACCAATGAGTAATCAATACAGGAGGATAAGGACCTGATCATCTCCATTCAATTTGGTACAACTCTGAATGGTCTAGCTACCTACAGAGTTCCCTGAAGGATTGGCCAAGGCTATTACTGAGTCTGCATTACTTGTAACTCCTCCTTCTGCCCATTCCTGCTTCCTTCTCTTCCAATCAGCATTTGCTTCCTGGGAAACTCAACATTTGCTAGGATCTAAGGAGATACAGCACTCAGGAAAGGATAATTTCCTTTAGGAGTTTTTCCATTCAATACCATAATCCCTTTTAACACTACTCATGGGTAGAAATATCTCCATTTACCTACCATTTTTGAACCAGTGTCACAAGACTGAATGCTCCTTGATAAGTTGAAATTGATATCCCTGACATCTTCAGCCCTTAGGAACTGTTAATCCTCTTGCAGTGATAAAGAACATGTTGAATTTTGCTTTCAAGGCAATACTTCCACACACCTATTATGTACTGTTTTCAACCTAAATTTCACCATATCTTTTAACCTCCATCTCAGAGGTCAAGCTCTGAAATTATTTTAGAATCCTGAATGTCCTAAATATCTTTTCCTGAAACACACTCTAATCATTCCAAAACTTTCATACAATGTACTGCTCAAAAAAGAAATTAATTTATCTCTGTAAGGTACAAATATCATATAGAAGAGTGGGAGTGTCACTCACTTTGTATTAATACTTTTAGTAAGGAGGTTTTGAATGCTATTAACTATTTTAGAAACCACATCAATGCATTTACTCACTTTGTCTCCTGAACTTTTAAGAGTAAAGGAAAAATTAATAAATGAGCATGCATTAAAATTTAAAACACCTGCTTGTCAAAAGACCCTATTAAGACAATGAAAAAGCAAATAGCAGAATGGGGCAAAACATAAATTATATACCTACACCAATAACCCAAGAGATGACTACACATGGACATCATAAGATATCAATACTGAAATCAGATTGATTATGTTCTTTGCAACTGAAGGTGGAGAATCTTTTACAGTCAGCAAACAAAATATCTGGAGCTGACCATGGGTTAGGTCGTGAGTTTTGTTTTGCAAAATTCAGACCTAAATTGGAGATAGTAAGGAAAACCACTAGGCCACTCAGGTACAACTTAAACTAAATCCCTTATAGTTTTACAGTGGGGGTTGATGAATATTTCATGATGTTGTGATCACTCACCTAGAGCCAGACATCTTGGAATGTGAAGTCAAGTGGGCCTTAGGAAGCATCACTAAGAACAAAGCTGGTGGAGGTGATGGATTTCCAGTTGAGATTTTTCAAATCCTAAAAGATGAATCTGTGAAAGTGCTGCACTCAATATGCCAGCAAATTTGGAAAACTCAGCAGTGGCCACAGGACTGGAAAAGATCAGTTTTCATTCCAATCCCAGAGAAAGACAATGCCAAAGAATGCTCAGTTGCACTCATATCACACACTAGTAAAGTAATGCTCAAAATTCTCCAAGCCAGGCTTCAGAAATACCTGAACCGTGAAATTCCAGATGTTCAAGTTGGTTTTAGAAAAGGCAGAGGAACCAGAGATCAAATTGGCAACATCTCTTGGATCATGGAAAAAGCAAGAGAGTTCCAGAAAANAGACATACGGATGGCTAACAAACACATGAAAAGATGCTCAGCATCACTCATTATTAGAGAAATGCAAATCAAGACTACAATGAGGTACCACTTCACATCAGTCAGAATGTCTGTGATCCAAAAGTCTACAAGCAATAAATGCTGGAGAGGGTGTGGAGAAAAGGGAACCTTTTTTTTTTTCATATTAAACATTTTTAGGTTTATTAGTAACATGGAATTATGTTGCTAATATGTTACACAAAATATAACTTGAAAATTCATGAGGTGACATAGGTCCATAGTTGCTTATCCTTAGTTGCAAAATTGAAAAACATATGTACATCTAGAGCTTATTGTCTTCATTTGTTTATTTGTTTAGGTGGCACCAAAACTCATTTGGAGGACTTGATGTGTCCAGATATGTGAATATAAATATTTTATATTTATNAGGTCCATAGTTGCTTATCCTTAGTTGCAAAATTGAAAAACATATGTACATCTAGAGCTTATTGTCTTCATTTGTTTATTTGTTTAGGTGGCACCAAAACTCATTTGGAGGACTTGATGTGTCCAGATATGTGAATATAAATATTTTATATTTATAGTTTATAGTTTCTGGTCTTATGTTTAGATCTTTAATCCATTTTGAGTTTATTTTTGTGTGTGGTGTTAGAAAGTGATCTAGTTTCATAAATATTCACATATCTGGACACATCAAGTCCTCCAAATGAGTTTTGGTGCCACCTAAACCAATAAACAAACAAAGATAATAAGCTCTAGATGTACATACATTTTTGAATTTTGCAACTAAGGATAAGCAACTATTGACCTATGTCGCCTCATGAATTTTCAGAACTGTTGGTGGGAATGCAAACTAGTACAGCCACTATGGAGAACAGTGTGGAGATTCCTTAAAAAATTGCAAATAGAACTGCCTTATGACCCAGCAATCCCACTTCTGGGCATACACACTGAGGAAACCAGAATAGAAAGAGACACATGTACCCCAATGTTCACCACAGCTCTGTTTATAATAGCCAGGACATGGAAACAACCTAGATGTCCATCAGCAGATGAATGGGAAAGAAAGCTGTGGTACATATACACAATGGAGTATTACTCAGCTATTAAAAAGAATACATTTGAATCAGTTCTAATGAGATGGATGAAACTGGAGCCGATTACACAGAGTGAAGTAAGCCAGAAAGAAAAACACCAATACAGTATACTAACACATATATATGGAATTTAGAAAGATGTTAATGATGATACTGTATGCAAGACAGCAAAAGAGACACAGATGTATACAGCAGACTTTTGGACTCTGAGGGAGAGGGAGAGGGTGGGATGATTTGAGAGAATGGCATTGAACTATGTATACTATCATGTAAGAAATGAATCGCCAGCCTATGTTCAATGCAGGATGCAGGATGCTTGGGGATGGTGCATGGAAATGATCCGGAGGGATGATGTGGGGCAGGAGGTGGGAGGGGGGTTCATGTTTGGAACACATGTACACCCGTGGTGGATGCATGTCAATGTATGCCAAAACCAATACAGTATTGTAAAGTAAAATAAAGTAAAAAAAAAAA
>SJYV01005175.1:362661-435730 GCA_006410875.1 Neotragus pygmaeus | reverse complement strand
CATCACTTCATGGGAAATAGATGGGGAAACAGTGGAAACAGTAGCAGAATTTATTTTGGGGGGCTCCAAAATCACTGCAGATGGTGACTGCAGCCATGAAATTAAAAGATGCTTACTCATTGGAAGAAAAGTTATGACCAACCTAGGTAGCATATTGAAAAGCAGAGACATTACTTTGCCAGCAAAAGTCCATCTAGTCAAGGCTATGGTTTTTTCCAGTGGTCAAGTATGGATGTGAGAGTCGGACTGTGAAGAAGGCTAAGCGCTGAAGAACTGATGCTTTTGAACTGTGATGTTGGAGAAGACTCTTGAGAGTCCCCTGGACTGCAAGGAGATCCAACCAGTCCATTCTGAAGGAGATCAACCATGGGATTTCTTTGGAAGGACTGATAGTAAAGCTGAAACTTCAGTACTTTGGCCACCTCATGAGAAGAGTTGACTCATTGGATAAGACTCTGATGCTGGAAGGGATTGGGGGCAGGAGGAGAAGGGGACGACCGAGGATGAGATGGCTGGATGGCATCACTGTCTTGATGGATGTGAGTCTGGGTGAACTCTGGGAGTTGGTGATGGACAGGGAGGCCTGGCGTGCTGCAATTCATGGGATTACAAAGAGTTGGACACGACTGAGCAACTGAACTGAACTGAAGTCAGGGTGCCTCTTATGAGGCGGTAATTATTAGATGAAAGTACAGGAGGAATTTCTACCATACTAATAGTATTCCTTTTCTTGATCTGGATCCTGGTTACACATTTGTGCTCTCTTTGTGAAAACTCAGTGGGCTGTATTTGCTATTATTATTAGTTGTGAACTATTCTGTAATATTTCAATAGAAAGTATTCAAGGTGAACTTATGATATAAATAATTGATATTTTGTTGCAATGAATGTGGGTTCATTTTAGAAAGCAATTGCTATTTCATAGCTATGGCTGCAGCAGATTGTTCCTCATTTGTGTTTCTTTCACAGTAATAGTTGATTTCATCAACATTAGGTACTATGGCAGAGAAGGAAATGACAACCCACTCCAGTATTCTTGCAGTACTCCCATGGATAGAGGAATCTGGGGGGCTACAGTCCATGAGCCATGAAGAGTTGGACAAGACTGAAGTGACTGAGCATGCATGCATGCATAAGTATTATTGCAACAGGAGTAAAGCAAATAGACGACCACTAGTAATAAAGAAATTCTCATGTACTTACCTATGCAGCTACCATTCCTGGTGTTCTTTATTCTCTTGTATAGATTCAGATAGCTCTCTGGTGTCATTTTCCTTCTCATTTAAAGACTTCACCATTTCTCTTACTGGTAGCTCAGATGGTAAAGTGTCTGCCTGCAATGCGCAAGACCTGCAATGCAGGTTCAATTCCTGGGTTGGGAAGATCCCCTGGAGTAGAAAATGGCATCCCACTCCAGTACTCTTACCAGGAAAATTCCATAGATGGAGAAGCCTGATAGGCTACAGTCCATGGGATCACAGAGTTGGACACAACTGAGCGACTTTACTTTGTACTTTACACATTTTCTCTTAGTTCTGAATATGTTGTGTTGAATTATTTCAGCTCTTACATATCTGATAGAGTCTATTTTTAACCTCAATTTTTGTAAATAATCTATTATCTTTTCCACAGTATTTACCACAAATTTCTGAATAAAACAGAAACTAGGTGTTGACAATAAAAGAGACTAGGCAATATTTTTAATGCCTTTTAAAATTTTTATATTTTTTATTTTATTTGGAGGATAACTGCTTTACAATGGTGTATTAGTTTCTGCTCTACAGCAATGTGAATCAGCTATAAGTATACATATATCCTCTCCCTCTTGAGCCTCCTTTCTACCCCCTATCCCAACCCTCTAGGTCATAAGAGAGGCTTATGCAATGAGTGGCCTGGCATTTCCCAGATTTTCATACTTGCCTACTGACTAGAAAGTAATTATACAACACATTTATAACTCAGGAAGATGCAGTGGCCATGGTTCTAGACTGAGGTCTAACTCATCTTAACCCTCAGCTCCTAGATTATGGGAACAGCACATATGCATCTCCAAGAAACTAAGATAGCTTCATCTAAGATTCCATCGAGCTGGACACCCTAAGCTATGGGCAGGAATGACTCAAAATTATTTCAGGCAGAAATAAAGCATAATGATATCTTTATTAAAGATAATGAAGTAAATGCTGGGATCTGTCTGTAGACTAAGAAAGAGTATGGTCATCTAGGAGATTTGCATCTAGCACTTTATGTCCAAAATGCTAATGAACACCAGCAGAAGTTATCACTCAGAGTAATGAGAAAATTACATGGTGTGAGATTCACAAGATATTTTTATATAAATGAAATCCAGTTAAAATCAACAGCAGTGACAGTCTTTACAGAAAAAGAAAAGGAGTAATGCAAAATAGGCCTGAGAGATGTCTTTCATCTGATTATAGTGAAAGAAACGTGTCATTTTCTAACCAAGAATAAACCCTCTGTCTTCTGGATTTCATTCCATCCCTCTATATTTTCTCTCTAGTCTATATTTTTCCTTTTTAACAGCTTTGAGATATAACTCACATACTTCTAAAATCATACATTTAAAGTATACAATTAGAAGGCAATGGCACCCCACTCCACTGCTCTTCCCTGGAAAATCCCTTGGACGGAGGAGACTGGTAGGCTGCAGTCCTTGGAGTCGCTAAGAGTCGGACATGACTGAGCGACTTCACTTTCACTTTTTACTTGCATGCATTGGAAAAGGAAATGGCAACCCACTCCATTGTTCTTGCCTGGAGAATTCCAGGGATGGGGGAGCTTGATGGGCTGCCATCTATAGGGTCGCACAGAGTCAGACACGACTGAAGTGACTTAGCAGCAGCAGTATAGTCACAAAGTTGTACAAATATTGGCACAGTCTAATTTTAGAACATTTCATTACTCCAAAAAAGAAACCCCATATCTATTGGTAATCACTCCCCAAACTCTTACCAAGCCTCTGGCAACACAACTAATCAACTTTCTGTCTTTATTGATTTGCCTGAGCGTTGATATAAATGGACTCATACAATATGTGGTGTTTGTTACTGGCTTCTTTCCTTTAACATAATGTTTTAAAGATTCATCCATGTTGTAATATGGGAGGCATATATCTCATTCTTCGCTAACGCATGTATTTGCCTACCTAATGATATTACATCTCAGACATATATGCACATCAAATATGTGATGATACTTATATGGCACATATAATGGTGAAATTATATATATATAATCACATGTGTATATGACAATATATGTATATGTATACCAATATACATATAATGCAGATATAAACATACATTATATATTTCACACTTAGCTGGTAGAATGTATTCTGCACATACATATGTGAATACAGTTGAGCCTTGAAAAACTTGGGAGTCAGAGGCACTGACCCTTCTATGCAGTCAAAAATCTGTGTATGACTTTAAAGTCAGCCCTCCATAGTCATGGTTCTGCATCCACTAATTCAACCAGCTGCAGATCATGTAGTATCAGAATATCTATTTAGTGGGAAAAAAAATTAATAAGTGTAAGTGAACCCATGTAGCTCAAATCCATGTTGTTCAAGGATCAACTGTACAGATATTTACCCTGCCAAACCATATTCTGATATGATGACAGGCTGGGAACACATATTTACCTCTCATCACTCCTAAATCTCCAGGGAACTAGCAATGTAGACCTGTAATGTAAAACAAATCTAAAACAATAAGGAGAAATGGAGATGAGTGAGTGAAGCAGTCGTTGAAAGATAGGTTTCAACAAATTTCCGGATGGATCACAGTTAAAAACAAATTAAGAAAAATTAGAATAGGAGAAACTTAACCAAAGAAGGAAAAAACATACAAACTGAAAATTACATAATGTTGTTAAAAGAAGATGTAAATAAATGTAAAGGCATCTTGTGTACATGAATTGTAAGGTGTAATATTGTTAATGTGTCAATACCATTCAAAGTGAACTACAGATGTAATGCAATTCCTATCAAAATCCCAATTGCATTTTTTCAGAAACAGAATATTCACACCAAAATACATATGCAATCTGAAAAAATACTAAATAGCCAAAATAATGTCCAAAAAGAGAAACAAAGTAGATGGCTCACATTTCCTGATTTAAAAAATGATTAAGAAGCAACAGTAAGCAAAACAGTGTGATACTGTCCCAAAGACACATGTAAATATAGAATACAATAGAAAGCCCAGAAATAAACCCCCATATATATGTCAAATGATTTTTGACAAGGGTTCTAAGAGTATTCAATGGAGAAAAAACAGTCTCCTCAAATATTAAGTTAGGAAAACTGGGCATACACATGTAAAAGAATAAAGTTGGACCTTTTCTATACACCATAAACAAAAGTAGCTCAAATTTGATTAAGAACCTAAATGTAAAGCTGAAAACTATCAACATCTTAAAAGAAAACCCAGGCTGAATACTATATGACATTAGACTTGGCAACGGTTTCTTGGATATGGTACCAAAAGCACAGGCAATAAAAGTAATAAGAGATAATAAATTGGATTACATCAAAATTTAAAACTTCTGTGCATCAAATAGCACAATCAGCAGAATGAAAAGGCAGCCTAAAGAAGTAATATACAGAATATATAAAAAGCTCTACAACTGAACAACAAAAAATAACTATTAAAAATGGGCAAAGGTCTTGAATGGACATTTATTGAAACAAGATATACAAATGGCTAACAAATATATGAAAAGATGCTCAACATCACTAATAATCAGTAAAATGCTAATCAAAACCACAATGAGGTATCACTTCACACTTTTTGGGGTAAGAGAGAAGAAAAAAAGAGAGAAAGTATGTGTGTGTGAGAGAGAGAGAGAGAGAAAGAGAGAAGGAAAGAAGGGAAGAAGAAAGTGGAGAAAAAATGAATAGGAGGGGAAAGGAAAAGGAAAAGAATTGGCAAAGATGGGGAAAAATCTGAAACTTTGTGTGCTGTTGGTAGGAATGTAAAATGGTACAACAGCTATAGCAAACAGTATGGCAGTTCTTCAAAAAACTAAAGATGGAGTAGACATATGATTCAGCAATTTCACCGCTGGTTATATATTCAAAAGGATTAAAAGCAAGGTCTCAAAGAGGTATTTTTCACAACAGCCAAAAGAGTGAAGAAACTCATCTCCATCAACAGATTAATAACATATAAATTGTGGTATACACATACAATGAAATATTATTTAAGCTTTCAAAAGAAGGAAGTATTAATACATGCTACAATAGGAATAAACCTTAAGGACACTATGCTAAGTGCAATAAATCAGTACAGAAAGACAAATACTGTGTGATTCCACATAAATGAGGTAACGAGTAATCAAATTCATAGAAACAGAAAGTAAAATGGAGGTTTTCAGGGATCTGGGGGGAGGGAAATGAGGAGTTGTTTAACAAGTATGGAGCTTTAGTTTTGCAAGATGAAAATGTTCTGAAAATTGGTTATACAAGAAAGTGAATGCACTTGACACTACTGAGTTGTGTATTTTTAAGTGGTTAACATAGTAAATATTATAGCATACTTATTTTATCATAATTAAAAAAAAATTAAGATGGGAACAAGTGGTACAAAACAGGCTATGAAAGGTCTGCAAGGAAGTGGAAGACAGTCTGTCAAGAATCCCTTGACAGGGAAATTCCAAATGTGGAATCAGTACCTGGCTCAAAATGTAGGCCTCTGAGGGAGAGGGAGAGGGTGGGATGATTTGGGAGAATGGCACTGAAGCATGTATACTATCATGTAAGAAATGAGGCACCGATCTATGTTCGATGCAGGATGCAGGATGCTTGGGGCTGGTGCATGGGGATGATCCAGAGAGATGTTGTGGGGTGGGAGATGGGAGGGGGATTCAGGATTGGGAGCTCGTGTACACCTGTGGTGGATTCATGTCGATGTATGGCAAAGCCAATAGAGTATTGTAAAGTAAAATAAAGTAAAAAAAAATAATGTAGACTGAAAACAAGGGAATTAACATGATTACCATAATTCTGTATGCATAAAGCTGTACATGTGGTCTCTTATCGTAGGTAGAAAACTCAAATAAAGAGGACGAGATTTCTGTAGAAATTGAATAGATCTCTAGGGAGGTGAACTTGGGTTTCTGTTATGGATGTTGTTGCCCAAGAGAAAATATCTCCCATGCACACTTATGGAATTTAGATTGTTAGCAGCTTGAAAGCTGTCTGTCCCCTCACACCAAGACAGGACTACACAGTTAACATAACCTCCAGATGTAGATTTTATTCAGTCTCACCACTCAAGAAAGAGGTATACAGAGGAAATTTACATGGAAGTCTAGAATCATAAACCCAGACTTCCACTTTTCAAAGTCAAAACCAACATCACAAATAACAAAGACCCAGATGAAATACAAAAAATACAACCCTAGTAGATCAAATGTTGCTATAAGAACAAAGGAGAATTCATCAACGACACTTGAATTGACATCAATAGACTGATAGTTCTGCTATAAGATAAGAACAAATGCTATGAAGAAGAAATAAAGAACAAGGAAAAATGATTAGCAATAAAATTGTGACTACAGAAACAAGTGATTATAGATTTTCCTATTAAACGGTAGTTTTGGTGATATAGAATTCTATTATTTTTCTGTTGACCAATCATGATACAATGGTATTAAGTGAGTAATAATTGCATAATCACAATAGTAAAAGATGTTTATCAGTTTTCACAATCAATATCCAGACAAAAAAATAAAAGATAATTACAATTGCAAGCCATAATGGTAACATGATTAACCTAACAATATAAAATAATTACATACAATTTGTGTGGTCAAGTAGAGTGATGTGGTAAGTGAAAGCACATTTACACACATGTTTTCATCCACCCAGTCAGTCCATGTCTTCTGGTTGGTGCATATAATCTATTTACATTTAAGGTAATTAATTATCTATATGTATGATCCTATTGGAGAAGGCAAAGGCACCCCACTCCAGTACTCTTGCCTGGAAAATCCCATGGATGGAGGAGCCTGGTGGGCTGCAGTCCATGGGGTCGCTAAGAGTCAGACATAACTGAGCAACACATTCAGTGTTCTTGCCTGGAGAATCCCAGGGATGGCGGAGCCTGGTGGGCTGCCCTCTCTGTGGTTGCACAGAGTCGGACACGACTGAAGCTACTTAGCAGCAGCATGATCTTATTGGGCTTCCCTGGTGGCTCAGAGGTTAAAATGTCTGCCTGGAATGCGGGAGACCAGGTTTCGATCCCTAGGTTGGGAAGATCCCCTGGAGAAACAAAATGGCAACACATTCCAGTACTCTCTCCTGGAGAATCCCATGGAGGGAGGAGCCTGGTAGACTACAGTCCATGGGGCCTCAAAGAGTTGGACACGACGGAGCAACTTCACTTTTCATAATCCTATTACCATTTTCTTAATTGTTTTGGCTTTATTTTCTGTAGGTCTTTTCCTTCTCTTGTGTTTCCTGCCTAGAGAAGTTTCTTTAGCATTTATTGTAAAGCTGGTTTGGTGGTGCTGAATTCTCTTAACTTTTGCTTGTCTGGAAAACTTTTGATTTCTCCATCAAATGTGAGTGAACTTCTTGCTGGGCAGAGTATGCTTGGTTGTAGGTTTTCCCCTTTCATCACTTGAAATAGATTGTGCCATTCTCTTCTGGTTTTTATAGTTTCTGTTGAAAAGTCAGCTGATAACCTAATGGGAGTTCCAGTGTATGTTATTTGTCATTTCTCCCTTGTTGCTTTAAATCCAGATGCATATCAGAATTATCTTGGAATTTTTTGGAAAATACAAATGCCCAGGTATTTTTTTTTCTCCAAAGCTCCAGATATGTTTCTAATGAGATGTTTAAAAACAACTGTATTATTATGATTTTACTTTCATCTACCTTCACTTTTTCTATTTCATAGTCAGTGTTCTCATTTCATTTATGTCTTCAAATTTCTCCATCTCTTGCTTTTTTTTTTTTTTGGATGCTCTTTTTCAAGTCTTTATCAAGTGCAGTGGGCTTCCCTGGTGGCTCAGATGGTATAGAATCTGCCTGCAATGCAGGATACCATGGTTCAATCCCTGGGTTGGGAAGATTCCCCTAGAGAAGAAACTGGCAATCCACTCCAGTATTGTCTGAAAAATTCCATGCACAGAGGAGTCTGATGGGGTTGCAAAGAGTCATGACTGAGCTACTAGCACTTTCAACATTTTCACTTTATCAAGTGTAATAGAAAAGCTTTTGTATACATATATATAAATATTTTGTATAGTATATATATTTTAGAAAACATGAATATTTGTTTAAATAAAATAATTATGACATTTTAATTCCACTTATTTGACTTAATATGAAATGAATGATAGATTTTCAATTAAAAGAATAGATGTGAAAAAAGTAACAAAGGTTTACTGTATAAAACAGGGAACTATAACATATATCTTGAAATAACCTATAATGGAAAATAATCTGAAAAATAATATATGTGTGTATGTATAACTGAATCAACTTGATGTAAGCCTGAAACTTGTAAGTCAACTGTATTTCAATAAAATGTATATAATTTAAGAAAAATAGAAACAACAGAAAAGTCAAAGATAAGGTTGAGAAAATTTCAAAGAATGAAGAACAAAAATCAAACTTATAAGTGAAAAGAAATGATATATAGAGTTTCAGCAGCAAACAAATGAGTCCCATAGAGATAAAACAAAGAAAATGAGAAGGAAATTTTTAAATAAAAAAATCAGAAAATCGCCTGGGTAGAAAAAAATGAGAATAAGATATTCCAAGAAGATGCTAGAAGAACAAATAACCAAAACCTCACACAACAATGCAAGAAATGCAAAAAGGCAAGGTGATTGTCTGAGGAGGCCTTAAAGATAGCTGAGAAAAAAAGAGAAGCAAAAGGTAAAAGAGGAAAGGAAAGATATACCCATCTAAATGCAGAATTTCAAAGAATACAAAGGACAGATACAGCCTTTTTAAGTGAATGATGCAAAGAAATAGAGGAACAAAAGAATGGGAAAGACTAGAGAGCTCTTCAAGAAAATTAGAGATATAAAAAGGGAACATTTCATGTAAAGATGGGCACAATAAAGAACAGAAAATGCATGGACCTAACAGAATCAGAAGATATTAAGAAGAGGTGAGGAAAATACACAGAAAAACTATACAATAAAGGTCTTAATGACCCAAATAACTATGATGGTGTGATCACTCATCTAGAGCCAGACATACTAGAGTATGAAGTCAAGTGGGCCTTAGGAAGCATCACTACGAACAAAACTAGTGGAGGTGATGGAATTCCAGCTGAGCAATTTCAAATGATTAAAGACAACGCTGTTAAAGTGCTGAGCTCAATGTGTCAGCAAATTTATAAAACTCAGCAGTGGCCACAGGACTGGAAAAAATCAATTTTCATTCCAATCCCCAAAAAGAGCAATGTCAAAGAATGTTCAAACTACTGCATAATTTCACTCATTTCACATGCTAGCAAAGTAATGATCAAAATTCTTCAAACTAGGCTTCAAATAGACTTCAGCAATATGTGAACCATGAACTTCAAGATGTTCAAGCTAGATTTAGAAAGGCAGAAGAACCAGAAGTCACATTGGCAACATTCCATTGGAGCTCAGAAAAAGCAAGAAAATTCCAGAAAAACAACTATCTCTCCTTCATTGACTATGCTAAACTCTTTGACTGTGTGAGTCACAGAAAACTGTGGAAAATTCTTTAAAAAATGGGAATAACAGACCACCTTACCCACTTCCTGAGAAACCTGTATGCAGATCAAGAAGCAACAGTCAGAACCAGACATGGAACAATGGACTGATTCAATATTGGGAAAGGAGTATGTCAAAGCTGTATACTGTCACCCTATTTAATTAACTTATATGAAGAATACATCATTCAAAATGCCAGGCTGGATGAAGCACAAGCTGGAATCAAGACTGCCAAGAGAAATATCAAGAATCTTAGACATGCAGATGACACAATCTTTATGGAACAGGGTGAATAGCAACTAAAGAGCCTCTTGATATAAGTGAAAGAAGAGAGTGAAAAAGCTGGCTTAATACTCTACATTCAAAAATCTAAGATCATGCCATCTGGTCCCATCACTTCATGACAAACAGATAGGGAAAAAATGGAAACAGTGAAAGACTTCATTTCTTTGGACTCAAAAATCACTGCAGATGGTAACTGCAGCCATGAAATTAAAAGATGCTCCTTGGGAGAAAAGCTATCAGAAACCTAGACAGCACATAAAAAGCAGAGACATTACTTTGCCAAGAAAGGTCCATATAGACAAAGGTATGGTTTTTCCAGTAGTCATGCACAGATTTGAGAGCTGGACAATAGAAAGGGCTGAGCACCAAAGAATTGATGCTGTCAAACTGTGGTGCTGAAGAAGTCTCTTGAGAGTCCTTGGATGACAAGAAGATATAATCAGTCAATCCTAAAGGAAATCAACTGTGAATATTCATTGGAAGGACTAATGCTGAAGCTGAAGCTCCAATAATTTGGCCACCTGATGTGAAGAGCAAACTTATTGGAAGAGACCCTAATGTTAGGAAAGATTGAAGGCAGGAGAAGGGGATGACAGAGGGTGAGATGGTTGGATGGCATCATCAACTCAATGAACATGAGTTTGAGCAAGCTCTGCGAAATGGTGATGGACAGGGAAGACTGGCATGCTTCAGTCCATGGGGTCGCAAACAGATGGACACCAATGACTGACTGAACAACAGAAACAACACCCAACAAGCCCTGACCAAGATATATGTCCAAGAAGTTTCTGCATATCAATGAAAAAAAGAGAAAATCCTTAAAGCATCCAGGTAGGAAAAAATACCCAAACCAGGTTAATCATATTCTTTGCAGCCAAAGATGGAGAAGCACTATACAGTCAACAAAAACAAGACCTGGAGCTGAATGTGTTTGAACTCCTTATTACAAAATTCAGACTTAAATTGAAGAAAGTAAGGAAAACCATTAGACCATTCAGGTATGAACTAAATCAAATCTCTTACGATTAAACAGTTGAAGTGACAAACTGATTCAAGGGTTTAGATATGATAGATACATTGCCTAAAGAACTGTGGCTGAAGGTTCGTAACATTGTACAGGAGCCAGTGAACAAAACCATCCCCAAGAAAAAGAAATGCAAACTGACAAAATGGTTGTTTGAGGAGGACTTACAAATAGCTGAGTAAAGAAGAGAAGTGAAAGGCAAAGGAGAAAAGAAAAGATATATCCTTCTCAATGCAGAAGTTCAAAGAATAGCAAGGAGAGATAAGATCTTTTTTTAAGTGAATAATGCAAAGAAATAGAGGAAAATAATTAGCATGGGAAAGACAAAAGATCACTTCAATAAAATTGGAGATACCAAGGGAACATTTCATGCAAAGATGGGCACAATAGAGGACAGAAATGGTATGGACCTAACAGAAGTAGAAGATATTAAGAAGAGGTGGCAAGAATACACAGAAGAACTATACAAAAGAGATATTAATAACCCAGATAACCATGATGGTGTGATCACTCACCTACAGCCAGACATCCTGGAGTGTGAAGTCAAGTGGGCCTTTAGAAGCATCACTGTAAACAAAGCTAGTGGAGGGATGGAATTTCAGCTGAACTATTTCAAATCCTAAAAGATGATGCTGTAAATGTTATACTCAATATGCCAGCAAATTTGGAAAACTCAGCAGTGGCCGCAGAACTGGAAAAGGTCAGTTTTCATTCCAATCCCAAAGAAAAGCATGCCAAAGAAAGGTCCAGCTGAGTTATTACCACTCATTTCACATGCTAGCAAAGTAATGCTCAAAATTCTCCAAGCGAGGCTTCAACAGCATGTGAATCGAGAACTCCCAGACGTTCAAGTTGGATTTAGAAAAGGCAGAGGAACCAGAGAACAAATTGTCAACATCTGTTGGATCACATAAAAATCAATAGAATACCAGAAAAACATCTACTTCTTCTTCATTGACTACACTAAATCTTTGGATCACAACAAACTGAAAATTCTTAAATAGATGGGAATATCAGACCCCCNGCAAATTTGGAAAACTCAGCAGTGGCCGCAGAACTGGAAAAGGTCAGTTTTCATTCCAATCCCAAAGAAAAGCATGCCAAAGAAAGGTCCAGCTGAGTTATTACCACTCATTTCACATGCTAGCAAAGTAATGCTCAAAATTCTCCAAGCGAGGCTTCAACAGCATGTGAATCGAGAACTCCCAGACGTTCAAGTTGGATTTAGAAAAGGCAGAGGAACCAGAGAACAAATTGTCAACATCTGTTGGATCACATAAAAATCAATAGAATACCAGAAAAACATCTACTTCTTCTTCATTGACTACACTAAATCTTTGGATCACAACAAACTGAAAATTCTTAAATAGATGGGAATATCAGACCCCCTTACCTGCTTCCTGATAAACCTGTATGCAGGTCAAGAAACAACAGTTAGAATGGGACATGCAAAGGAGTTCGTCAAGGCTATATATTGTCAGTTTTCACCCTGCTTATTTAACTTATATGTAGAGTGTCCTATGTACCTAGTCTCTCAGTCATATCTGACTCTTTGTGACCCCGTGAACTGCAGGGCACCATGCTGCTCTGTCCATGGAGATTCTCCAGGCAAGAATTCTGGAATGGGTTGTCATGGCCTCCTACAGGGGATCTTCCCAATCTAGGGACATACCTAGATCTCCCACATTGCAAGTTAATTCTTACTGTCTGAGCCACCAGGGAAGCCCTGGGGCAGAGTACATCATGTGAAATGCTGGGCTGGATGAAGCACAAGCTGGAATTAAGATTGCCAGAAGAATATCAATAACCTCAGATATGTAGATGACACCACCCTTATGGCAGAAATTGAAGAGGAACTGAAAAGCCTCTTGAAGAGAAAGGGTACCATGAAAAAGCTGACTTAAAACTCAACTTTCAAAAAACTAAGATCATAGCATCCAGTTCCATCACTTCATGGCAAATAGATGGGGAAACAATGTAAACAGTAACAGACTTTATTTTCTTGGGCTACAAAATCACTACAGATGGTGATTGCAGCCATGAAATTAAAAAACGCTGGTTCCTTGGAAGAAAGGCTACGACAAACATAGATAGCATATTAAAAAGCAGAGACGTTATTTTGCTAACAAAGATCCATCTAATTAAAGCTATGGTTTTTCCAGAAGTATGTATGGATATCACGAACCTCCGTCCATAGTTCATCAGGTATTCTATCAGATCTAGTCCACTAAACCTATTTCTCAATTCCACTGTATAATCACAAGGGATTTGATTTAGGTCATACCTGAATGGTCTAGTAGCTTTCTCTACTTTACTCCATTTAAGTCTGAATTTGGCAATAAGGAGTTCATGATCTGAGCCACAGTCAGCTCCTGGTCTTGTTTTTGGTGACTGTATAGAGCTTCTCTATCTTTGGCTGCANTGGTCCCATCACTTCATGGGAAATAGATGGAGTAACATTGGAAACTGTTACTGCCTTTATTTTGGGGGCTCCAAAATCACTCCAGATGGTGATTGCAGCCATGAGATTTAAAGACGCTTACTCCTTGGAAGAAAAGTTATGACCAACCTAGATAGCATATTCAAAAGCAGAGACATTACTTTGCCGACTAAGGTCCATCTGGTCAAGGCTATGGTTTTTCCAGTAGTCATGTTTGGATATGAGAGTTGGACTGTGAAGAAGGCTAAGCGCTGAAGAACTGATGCTTTTGAACTGTGATGTTGGAGAAGACTCTTGAGAATCCCTTGGACTGCAAGGAGATCCAGCCAGTCCATTCTAAAGGAGATCAGTCTTGGGTGTTCATTGGAAGGACTGATGGTAAACCTGAAGCTCCAGTACTTTGGCCACCTCATGTGAAGAGTTGACTCATTGGAAAAGTCTCTGATGCTGGGAGGGATTGGGGGCAGGAGGAGAAGGGGATGACCGAGGATGAGATGGCTGGATGGCATCACCGACTCGATGGACATAAGTTTGAGCAAGTTCCAGGGGATGGTAAGGACAGGGAAGCCTGGGAAGCTGCAGCCCATAAGATGGCAAAGAGTTGTACACAACTGAACTACTCAACAAAAATAAGGAAAAAAAGTCTGAATCACTCACAACAGAAATAAACGTCCTGAATAATAATAAAGTTTAAGGCAATGCCTTCAAGCCCTAAGTAAAAAGACTTTTGATCTGTAATTCTATAGCCCACCTTGTTCTCAATTGAGTTTGAGATAAGAATAAGGACATTTTGAACATATAAATACTCAGGAAGCAAATGATCTTTTATTAGGGAGTTACATAAGGGACAGGAAAACTAGAAAGAGAGTATGTAATCCAAGAACTTATAGGATAATACTGGAGAGAAGAAGAAAGGTAAAATAATGAAATCTCTGGGAAGGTCTAGAAAGAAACTTTTAAAAAAGAAAGAAAGAAAAAGGCAATTTAAAAAGAGAAGGAGGAAATAAAGACAGAAGAAAATCTGATATTCAGATATCCTGTATGTTTAATAGTTTATATTAACTTGAAATATTTTAAAGACACATTCCTCTCAAACAATCATAAAGGAATTTACAAACTACAGGAAAAACAGAACACAACAATAAAATAATTATCACAATAAGAAAAATTTATGTGGGTGATTTTAACTAATTAAAATATATTTTACCTTGAAAATATATTCCTTAAAGTAACCCAATACATATTCTGAGATCTTAAACACAGTGAAATTATATTTGCTCTTACACTTCAATTATCCTTTGGTTATAGCAGTCTATATCCAAAAAATCCATTTACTTTGATCTTTCAGTTCAGTTCAGTTCAGTCTCTCAGTCGCGTCAGACTCTTTGCGACCCCATGAATCGCAGCATGCCAAGCCTCCCTGTCCATCACCAGCTCCTGGAGTTCACTCAGACTCTCGTTCATCGAGTCAGTGATGCCATCCAGCCATCTCAACCTCAGTCGTCCCCTTCTTCTCCTGCCCCCAATCCCTCCCAGCACCAAAGTCTTTTCCAATGAGTCAACTCTTTGCATGAGGTGGTCAAAGTACTGGAGTTTCAGCTTTAGCATCATTCCTTCCAAAGAAATCTCAGGAAGATCTCCTTCAGAATGGACTGGCTGGATCTCCTTGCAGTCCAAGAGATTCTCAAGAGTCCTCCAACACCACAGTTCAAAAGCATCAGTTCTTCAGCGCTTAGCCTTCTTCATAGTCCAACTCTCATACCCATACATGACTACTGGAAAAACCATAGCCTTGACCAGATGGACCTTAGTCAACAAAGTAATGTCTCTGCTTTTGAATATACTATCTAGGTTGGTCATAACTTTTCTTCCAAAGATTAAGCGTCTTTAAATTTCATGGCTGCAATCACCATCTGGAGTGATTTTGGAGCCCCCCAAAATAAAGGCAGTAACAGTTTCCAATGTTACTCCATCTATTTCCCATGAAGTGATGGGACCAGATGCCATGATCTTTATTTTCTGAATGTTTAGCTTTAGGCCAACTTTTTCACTATCCTCTTTTACTTTCATCAAGAGGCTTTTTAGTTCCTCTTCACTTTCTGCCATAAGGGTGGTGTCATTTGCATATCTGAGGTTATTGATATTGATTTTTCGGGACATTTAAAAATTTCTCTTCCAGTTCTTGTGTTTCATTTATTGTTTCTGCTTCCTCCTGTGTCAGCTTTCTCACTTAACTAGTTTTTTTCAGAATCCCCACCGCCAGTTACCATTTTTTACTTTATCTGTCACACTTGTCTGCAATCAAATCTGTGAAATAGAGATTTTTCTAGCTACATTGCCATCATCAAGGCAGGAGAAGAAGGGGGCAACAGAGGATGAGACAGTTGGATGGCATCACTAATACAATGTACATGTCTTTGAGCAAATTCCAGGAGATGGTGAAGGACAGGGAAGCCTAGGGTGCTGTAGTCACAAAGAGTGGGACATGACTTAGTGACTGAACAACAACAAATGGCATGGAGAAATGCAAGAAGTGAGCACTTAATTCTTGTTTTCTTAAAACATTCAGGCTTTCACTTAGTATTTTTAATTTAACACATATTGCTAGTAACATGAATCCTTGCAAAAAAGCAGCAAGATATAAAGCAGCTTGTCTCTGAAGTTTCTAGATATATACTGAATGAATAGACATTGACTTTGTTGCTCTTTTTTAAAGAGAAGAATCCAAGGACTCAGATTTCAGGAACATAACTTTCTTTGGAGGCATTCCAATTTTTAACTCAAGAAAGAGAGTCATGAATATTTAACCTGGTTCAATTGATGGGGATTATTAATTTAAGAAGAATATTAGATACAGTAGAATTCAGTTTCAGAACAGCTGTCTGTGAGGTTTGCTCAAAGATAAATCTGAATATTAACCACAAGATGATTTCAATTAAATATGGATGGCATGGCAAGATCCTAAGTGGGAAGGGGCTAATAATGGAAGATTGCTAGAGGCCTTGCCTCTTTAGAGATGTGATTTATTCTGATTAATGCTAAGATCAATTGGAAAAGTGTTAAGCATTTTGAGATAAATGTCTAAGACAAAAGAGACAGAAAGATAAATCTCAAATGAAAATACTGAATCAGCTGTTAAAGATAGTATATGAAAAGAATAAGGAAATATCAAGAAAAGAGAGCAAATTTTAAAACTGCATACAAGATGTTAGACAAATGATCAAATAAATCAGTTATAAAATAAAATGTGATATCTACTGATATCTGGTAAAATGTGAAGGATGAAAGACAATTTGACTTACTGATACATGCTAAAAAACAAAGAACAATAAAAATGCTTTTAAAAACTACTTTATCTTCAATATAATAAGAGAAATGATACTATCAGAAATGAAAACTAAAAGCAGATATGCCCCAAACAGTGATATTTGGATTTTAAGGCAGAACATAGATGAGGGGGACAGAGAATCTCTCAGACACTGATCAGGAACAGGTTTTTTGCCTGGTATAGCACTGTACTGAAAGGCTTGTCCCATGAGTCTTTGTTAGTAATGAAATCAAAGTCTGTGGACTAGGTATGGGAAATGGCAGAAAATGTCCCTTGAGAGAACCAACCTGAAACCAAAGAGCAGCAGGAGAAGTGAAGTTGAAGGAGAAATCGATATGCCATTTCTAGTTGTGTGTGACCCATCCTGGGAGTCTGGGGAGATTTTGGAGGCAAGGCAGAGCCAAGGAGAGGAGAGACTCATTCCCAGTTTACAAACAGGGAGTGTGACTGGGTGAGCACTGCTCAGAGCCACACAGACTCCGAGAGAGCTATGCTCCCCATTAAAAGGTTTTTGTTTTGTTTAAAAGAGATCCATTAAAGAGATGTTCAAGAAAATAAATCCAAATATAAATTTAAGGCTCTTCTACTTTTCTTCCCACTCTCAAAACACACTTGAAAATAGCCTCACTCTTTCAAAGAGAAGTAGTAAAGAGAAGAACCAGCTATGGACTTGTGAATAGAAAGCAAAGAAAGGAAAGGTAAATAAGTAAAAGACAGATGACATACACACAGCCCAAGAGAAATTACTTAAGAAATCAGACAAATAGATCTCCATATTCAAGAATATTGTAAACATAATTTCAAAAGTTAAGAAGGACACTGATTATACATACAGGTAGTCAAATAACAGGAGGAAGAAAGAAGAAAGCTCCCCCAAATGAAGATAAAAATTAAAAAAAAATTTTAAGGGAGAAAAAAATGAATTCCCCTCTCTATAATAAAACAATGAAAAAATTATTTTAATTAAACTTTGGAAATTATCCTACATGCATAAGCAAATGGCAAAATATTTATTCAAAGAAATTCTAAATACTGGTAAGAATAGAATCTGTGGTACTTGTGCTATGGCCTGCTACCTTCCTGCCTACCTGGAGTTCAATGTGACTCCAGCTTACAGTTAATGGCTGCAGTCTCTCTCCACTAGGACCAGCCCATCAGTATTTTTCATCCCCTCCCAATAAATTGCTGGTGATTTCAACCGGATAATTAAGGGGTTGACTCCTCCCTGAGTAGAGTACTCGACACCAATCATAGGACATAGGCTCTATACCAGGCATAGCAGACTGAGCGTACTGGGACCCTGATCACTCTCAACCAAATTTACTTATACAGTAGGGAGTCCAGATCAGGAGAAGCAAGCGTAAAGACCAGAGGCTAACATTTCTTCCTAGTCTCCCACTGATAAATCAGGAGTGCTACTCTAAACAAAGAAAGACATTGTACCTACCACTTGTCCTGGAGCAGTGACTCAGAGCTCTTCCCCAGGGGAGAAGTAGGCCATAAGAATAGAGAGGTTCTTGAAGCAGTACAGGAAATTTCATGCTTGAGGGCACTATCAAAAACACTGGAGATATTAAATTGGGAGGAGGTTCATAGCTTCATGAAAGCAACAAGTTAAATTGTAGGTCAGGTAGATCACCAGAGAGAACCAAGGACAGAGAAGCTAAGAGCACTCCTGCAGTAAGAACAACCTCAGAAAGAAGCTTAAAATCTACTCCTGAAAAGGAGTACAAAATTAATTGAATGAGACCGTATGCAATTTATGATCCAGGGTATTATAAAAAACAATATAACAATTTCTCAACAATTAGAAGAGAATAAAAGCTGCCCCTTCATGGATCACTGCCTTGTCATGGTGACAACACAAGAGACATTTCTCCACAACACAAGAGATGACTTTACACATGGACATCACCAGACGGTCAATACTGAAATCATATTGATCATAGTCTTTGCAGCCGAAGATGGAGAAGCTCTATACAGTGGAAGTGACAAATAGATTCAAAGGATTAGATCTGGTAAACAGAGTGCCTGCAGATCTATGGACTCTGGTTCATAATATTGTATAGGAGGCACTGACCAAAACCATCCCAAAGAAAAAGAAATGCAAGAAGACAAACTGGTTGTCTGAGGAGGCTTTACAAATAGCTGAGGAAAGAAGAGAAGCAAAAAGCAAGGGAGAAAGGGAAAGTTATACCCAACCAAATGCAGAGTTCCAGAGAATAGCAAGGAAAGACAAGAAGGCCTTCTTCAATGAACCATTCAAAGAAATAGAGGAAAATAAGATAAGGGGAAAGATTAGAGATCTCTTCAAGAAAATTGGAGATATTGGACATTTCATGCAAATATGAGCACAATAAAGGATAGAAATGGTAAAGACCTAATACAAGCAGAAGAGATCAAGAAATGATGACAAGAATACACAGAAGAACTGTACAAAAAGGATCTTAATGACCTGGATAACCATAATGGTGTCATCAATAACCCAGAGTCAGATATTCTGGAGTGTGAAATCAGGTGGGCCTTAGGAAGCACTGTGGACTTCCCTGATAGCACATCTGGTAAAGAATCTGCCTGCAATACAGGAGACCCCAGTTCAATTCTTGGGTCAGGAAGATCCCTGGAGAGGGGACAGGTTATCCACTCCAGTATTCCTGGGCTTTCCTGGTGGCTCAGACAGTAAAGAATCTGCCCGAAAAGCAGAAGACCTGGGTTGGATCTGTGTGTTGACAGGATCACCTGGAGGAGGGCACGGCAACCCACTCCAGTATTCTTGCCTGGAGAGTCTCCATGGACAGAGGAGCCTGGTGGGCCACAGTCCATGGGGTCCCATAGTGTCAGACATGACAGCGACTAAGCACAGCACAGCGGAGGAAACACTGCTGCCAATAAAGCTGGAAGAGGTGACAGAATTCCAGAAGAGATTTTTAAAATCCTAAAAATTGAAGTTATTAAAGTGCTGCATTCAATTGTCAGCAAATTTGGAAAAGCCAGCAGTGGCCACAGAACAGGAAACGGCCATCTTCACCCTAATTCCCAAAAAGGGCAGTACTAAAGAAGTAACAGGCAAGTTTGGCTTTCGGGTACAAAATGAGGCAGAGCAAAGGCTAACAGAGTTTTGTCAAGAGAACACACTGGTCACAGCAAACATCCTCTTCCAACAACAAAAGAAATGACTCTACACATGGACATTGACAGATGGTCAATACCTTAATCATACCGATTATATTCTTTGCATCTGAAGATGAAGAAGCTGTATACAATCAGCAAAAACAAGAGTAGGATCTGACTGTGATTCAGATCATGAACTCCTTATTGCAAAATTCAGACATAAATTGAGGAAAGTATGGAAAACCAATAAGCCATTCAGATATAAACTAAGTCAAATCCCTTATGATTATACTGTGGAAGTGACAAATAGATTCAAGGGAATAGATCTGATAGAGTGCCTGAAGAACTATGGTCAGAGTTTTGTAACATTGTACAGGAGATGGTGAACAAAACAATCCCCAAGGAAAGAAATACAAAAATGGAAATGGCTGAGAAAGAAGAGGAGGGAAAGGCAAAGGAGAAAAGAAAAGATATACTCATCTGAATGAAGAGTTCCAAAGGATAGTAAGGAAAGATAAGAAAGCCTTCCTCAGTGATCAATGCAAAGAAACAGAGGAAAAGAATAGAATGGGAAAGACTAGAGATCTCTTTAAGAAAATTAGAGATACAAAGGGAATGTTTTGTGCAAAGATGGGCAAAATAAAGGACAAAAACTGTATGGACCTAACTGAAATGAAAGATGTTAAGAAGTGGTGGCAAGAAACAGAATAACTATACAAAAAAGATCTTAATGACCTGGATAACTATGATGGTGTGATCACTCATCTAAAGCCAGATATCTTAGCATGTGAAGTCAAGTATGGGTCTTAGGAAGCATTACTACAAACAAAGCTAGTGGAGGTAATGGAATTCCAGCAGAGCTATTTCAAATCCTAAAAGATGATGCTGTTAAAACACTGCTTTCAATATGTCAGCAAATTTGGAAAACCCAGCAGTTGCCACAGGACTGGAAATAGTTTTCATTTCAACCCCAAAGAAGGGCAATGCCAAAGAATGTTCAAATTACCGCATAATTGTATTCACTTCATAAGCTAGCAAGATAATGCTCAAACTCCTTCAAGCTAGGCTTTAATAGTATGTGAACCGAGAATTTCCAGGTGTACAAACTGGACTTAGAAAAGGCAGAGGAACCAGAGATCAAGTTGGCATCCTTTGGCTCATAAAGCAAGGGAATTCCAGAAAAACATCTACTTCTGCTTCATTGACTATGCTAAAGCTTTTGACTATAATGTTGCTTTTCAGTCACTCGGTCATGTCCGACCCTTTGAAATCCCATGGACTGCAGCACGCCAGATTTTGCTGTCCTTTAGCATCTTCCAGAGCTTGCTCAAAAACTCATGTCTATTGAGTTGGTGATGCCATCCCAACCATACGATCCTCTGTCATCCCCTTCTCTTCCAGCCTTCTATCTTTCAGAGCAAGAAGGTCTTTTCCAATAAATATACTCTTCACATCAGGTGGCCAAAGTAGATCACAAAGAACTGTGGAAAATTCTTAAAGAGATGGAAATACCAGACCACCTTACCTGCCTCCTGAGAAACCTTTTGGAGGTCAAGAAGCAATTGATATGGAACAGTGGACTGGTTCAAAATTGGAAAGGGTGTACATCAAGGCTGTATATTGTCACTCTGTTATTAACTTATATGCAGAGTACATCATGCAAAATGCCAAGCTCAGCCTGGAATCAAGATTGCTTGGAAAAATATCAGTAAACTCAGATAGACAGATGACCCCACTCTAATGGCAGAAAGCAAAGAGGAACTAAAGAGCCTCTTGTTGAAGGTTAAAGAGGAGAATAAAAAAGCTGGCTTAACACTCAATATTCAAAAAACTAAGATCATGACATCCAGTCCCATCACTTCATGGCAAATCGATGAGGAAAAAATTGAAACAATGACAGACTTGATTTTCTTTGGCTCCAGAATCAATTCAGATGGAGATTATAGCCATGAAATTAAAAGATGTATGCTCCTGGAAGGAAAAGTATGACAAATATAGATAGCATATTAAAAAACAGAGATATCACCTTGATGACAAATATCCATGTAGACAAAGCTATGGTTTATCCAGTAGTCATGTACAGATGTGAAAACTGGACCACAAAGAAGACTGAGGGATGAAGAATTGATGGCTTTTGAACTGTGGGGCTGGAGAATACTCTGAGAGTCCCTTGAATAGCAAGGAGATCAAAGTGGTCAATTCTAAAGTAAATCAATCCTTTATATCACTTGGAAGGACTAATGCTGAAGCTGAAGCTCCAATATTTGGCTACCTAATGTGAAGAATTGACTCATTGGAAAAGACCCTGATGCTGGGAAAGATTAAAGGCAGGAGGAGAAGAGGACAAGAGAGGATGAGATGGCTAGATGGTATCACTGATTTAAAGTTCATGACTTTGAGCAAACTCTAGGAGATAGTGGAGGACAGGGAAGCCTGGCATGGTGCAGTCCAAGGAATTGACTACTGAGCGACTGAACAACAACAAAAGAATGTTCAAACTAGTGGACAATTGCACTCATTTCCCATGCTAGCAAGATAATGCTCAAAATCCTTCAAGCTAGGCTTCAACAATATGTGATCCAAGACCTTCCAGATGTACAAGTTGGGTTTAGAAAGCACAGAGGAACCAGAGATCAAATTTCCAACACTTGCAGGATAATAGAGAAAGCAAGGGAATTTCGGAAAAACATCTACTTCTATTCATTGATTATGCTAATGCCTTTGACTGTGTGGATCATAACAAACTGTGGAAAACTGTTAAAGAAATGGGAATATTAGGCCATCTTATTTGTCTAATATTTGAACTGTATGCAGGTCAAGAAGCAATAGTTAGAACCAGACGTGGAAGAATAGACTGATTCCAAATTGAGAAGAGAATGACAATGATATATTGCCACCCTGCTTATTTAACTTATATGCAGAGCACATAATGCAAAATGCTGGGCTGGATGAGTTACAAGCTGGAATCCAGACTGCTGGGAGATCTACCAACAACTTCAGGTATGTAGATAATAACATTTTAATGGAAGAAAGAGAAGAAGAACTGAAGAGCCTCTTGATGAGGCTGAAAAAGGATCATGAAAGAGCAAGCTTAAAACTCAATATTAAAAAAACTAAGTTCATGGCATCTGCTCTCATCACTTCATGGCAAAAAGAAGTGGAAAACATGGATGCTGTGGGAGATTTCCTCTTCTTGGGCTCTAAAATTATTTTGGATTGTAATTGCAGTCATGAAATTAGAAGATGATTGCTTCTTGGAAGAAAGTTATGATAAACCAAGACAGTGTATGCAAAAGCAAAGACACCACTTTGCTAACAAAGGTCCATATTGTCAAGGCTATACATCTTTCCAGTTGTCATGTATGCATGTGAGAGTTGGACCATAAGGAAGACTGAGCATTGCGGTGCTGGAGAAGACTCTTCAGATCCCTTGGTCATCAAGGGGATCAAATCAGTCAATCCTAAAGGAAATCAATCCTGAATATTCATTGGAAGTATTGATGTTAACCTGAAGCTCCAGTACTTTGGCCATCTGATGGGAACAGACTATTCATTGGGAAAGACCCTGATGCTGAGAAAGATTGAGGGCAGATGGAGAAAAGGGGAACAGAGAATGAGATGGTTGGATGGCATCACCAATTCAATGGACATGAACTTGGGCAAACTCCTGGGAGATGGTGAGGGACAGGAAGACCTGGCATGCTGCAGTCCATGGCGTCACAAAGAGTGGGACGTGACTTGGTAACTGAATAACAAAAACAAGGCTTCACACTGGGAGTAGGGGGAATAGACTCCACCAAAACAGACCAGCCAAGTCACTAAATAAAGAAACATTCAGACAACAACTCTGGAGGAGAGTCAATATTCAGAGTTGCTAAAATATGTTATCCAAAATACCTGATTTTTAACAAAAAATTATTAAACATGCATAGAAAACAGGAAAGTTCTTTTTAAGGACCCCCAAACAAAAGGGGAGGAACAGGCAACAGAAGCTACATGTAAAAGGGTCCAGATATCTGACTTAACAAAAACTTCCAAAGTTTTCATAAATATACTTATTTTAAGCATATTTATGAAAAGTATATAATAAATATACATAATTTAAATGTATATAATATATTAATGCATGATATAGATTTTAATATATGCATTACAATGTTGAAAACCACACCTGACACAAGAAAAAAAATACCAAAAAATCATAATCTTAAAAAGGCATATGAAGTTGTACTTATGACTATTTTTTTTCCTCTGCAACTTCCCTCTCCCCTTACCTTGCACATAGAGTGATATCTATAGATTTTCAGATGTGTCCAGATTTCCAGCACTGCAAAAGAGTGAGCATACCTCCTCTTATTCAGCCAGTCAACTGAGGTGGTGGATTAATGGTTTAATCCGGGGATTGTGCTTAGACCAGTCTTCTGCACACAGAAAGTGCTCAAGTGTTAGCCATTGTTATTATTTATTGGATGCTCATTATTTACAAATGGGCTTTACGTGCTTCTTAGGGAGCAGTCTTCTAAAAGCTTACAATGTAGTAGGAGAGACAGGACATGTACATAGCAGCTAGAGTTACTGTTTTTTAAAAAATTTGATGATACCTTCAGTATAAAAATCTTCAAATTCTTATCAGGCATCTAGTGGTCTACCTCTATCTACCAACACAGTCACATCTTGCACTATCTTGTACCACTTTATATTTTGTTCTTTAAACTATAGCTATATTGGATTATTTCATTTCCTGGAATGCAAACTCTGTTAGCAGAAGGAATTTTCTTCTGTTTTGTTTAGTGATAAAACTCTAGCACCTATGACATTGTCTGGCACACAGGAAAAGATCTGTCTACCTATCTATCTTTTGTTATTGAATAAATTTCAGTATTAGCATTTGCAACTCTCTCAGCTTGGTGGGTAAAGAATCTGCCTGCCAATGCATGAGATGTGGGTTCAATATCTGGGTCAGGAGGATCCCCTGGAGGAAGAAATTGCAACCCACTCTGGTATTCTTGCCTGGAAAATTCCATGGACAGAGAAGCCTGGCAGGCTATAGTCCATAGGGTCACAAAGAATCAGACACAATTGAGCAACTAAGTACAAATACCTGGATGTACAGGACTGCCTGATGAAATCACACTAAATGAAGAGGAAAAGAACAAAGATTAAAAATTAATAGAACTAAAAGAAAGATAAGAGGTCTATTGCATATGTGTAACTGAGTTCTCTGAAGAAGATAATAGGAAAAAAATTAAGTAAAAATAAGCAGAAATAGAAGACTATTTTCCTGAAATAAAGTAGACATGAATTTTCTGTTCAAAAAGATATGCCATCTTCCAGGAAAATGCAAGTGTCACTAGTCATAACTGGAATAGTTAATAACTTCAAGGAAAATGAAATGATGGCATGGGCATCCACATTGTCTAAACCCAATGAAGAAAAATGTAGCTTAAACATAAATGAATTACTCATAAAACACATCTATTTAAATTTTTTAAATAATTTCTAAATAAATTAGGATTAAAAGGAATTCATAACTGGGTTTCTAGGTAGTAAAGTATGTGCATGCATGCTCAGTCACTCAGTCATGTCTGACTCTTTATGACCCCATGGACTGTAATATAGGGCCTCACCAGGCTCCTCTGTCCACAGGATTTCCCAGGCAAGAATACTGGAGTAACTTGGCATTTCCTCCTCCAGGGGATCTTCCCTACCTAGCAATCAAACCCCCATCTACATTTGCAGGTGGATTCTTTTACCACTGAACCACCTGGAAAGGCCACTGGTGAAAAGATAGACAATGATTAATAGAATAAAATTTATATTTAAGAAATAAACCCACACATCTATGGTCAGCTGACTTTGTACACAGGTGCCAAGGCCATTCAAAGAGGAAAGACTACTCTTTCAGCAAATAGTTCTGGGACAACTAGATATCCAAATTAAAAAAAAAATTTCTTATCTCATGGTATATAAAAAAATAACTCAAAATGGATCAAAGGCCTATATATAAAAGCTAAAATTATAAAACCTTTAGAAGGAAACATATGGTTAGTCTTCAAGACTTTGGATTTGGCAATGGTTTCTTACATATGATATCAAAAACACAGGCAAAAAAATTAAAAGATTAATGAACTTCATCAAAATTAATTGTGCATCAAACAATATTATCAGGAAAAAGCATAGAATTACAGAAAACATTTTAAACAACATATATGATAAGATTCTAGTATTGAGAATATAAAAAACTCTTCAGTTCAGTTCAGTTCATTTCAGTTGCACAGTCATGTCCGATTCTTTGTGACCCCATGGACTGTAGCATGCCAGGCCTCCCTATCCATGACTAGCTCCCGGAGTTTATGCAAACTCATGTCCATTGAATCGGTGATGCCATTCAACCATCTCATCCTCTGTCTTCTCCTTTTCTTCCCACCTTCAGTCTTTCCCAACATCAGGGTCTTTTCAAATGATCGGTTCTTCTCATCACGTGGCCAAAGTATTGGAGTTTCAGCTTCAACATCAATCCTTCCAATGATTATTCAGAACTGATTTCCTTTAGGATGTACTTGTTGGATCTCCTTGCTGTTCATGGGACTCTGAAGTATCTTCTCCAACACCACAGTTCAAAAGCATCAGTTCTTTGGTGCTCAGCTTTCTTTATAGTCAAACTCTCATNTTTCATCAAGAGGCTTTTTAGTTCCTCTTCACTTTCTGCCATAAGGGTGGTGTCATCTGCATATCTGAGGTGATTGATATTTCTCCTAACAATCTTGATGCCAGCTTGTGTTTCTTCCAGTCCAGAGTTTCTCATGATGTACTCTGCATATAAGTTAAATAAGCAGGGTGACAATATACAGCCTTGGTGTACTCCTTTTCCTATTTGGAACCAGTCTGTTGTTCCATGTCCAGTTCTAACTGTTGCTTCCTGATCTGCATACAGATTTCTCAAAAGACAGGTCAGGTGGTCTGGTATTACCATCTCTTTCAGAATCTTCCACAGTTTATTGTGATCCAAAGAGGGAAAAAATAAAGATGAAGCAGAAGTCAAAAAATTAAACAGAAACAGAGTTAATAACTACAAAAACTTATTTGAAAACGAAAGCATATTGTTCCTATTCTATTCTATTCCATTCATCTCCATTTTTTAAAATAAGTGATGTCTAAAGTCAATTTAATTTTTAAATTAATTTAATTGCAAAGTGAAATAAGCCAGAAAGAAAAACACCAGTGCAATATACTAATGCATGTATTGAAATTTAGAAAAATGATAATGATAACCCTGTATGCAAGACAGCAAAAGAAACATAGATGTATAGAACAGTTTTTTGGACCGTGGGAGAGGGAAATAGTGGGATGATTTGGGATAATGGCAATGAAACATGTATAATATATATGAAATAAATCGCCCGTCCAGGTTTCATGCATGATACTGGACGCTTGGGGCCGGTGCACTGAGAAGACCCAGAGGGATGGCACAGGGAGGGAGGAGGGAGGGGGTTAGGGATGGGGAACACGTGTATACCTGCGGTGGATTCATATTGATGTATGGCAAAACCAATACAATATTGTAAAGCAATTACCCTCTAATTAAAATAAATTTATATTAAAAAAAGAAAAATTGTCTAATCTACAGAAAAACTGAAAGAACAGTACATGAAGGCATGAACCCAGACATATGCTGATGACTTCTCTGAGGGCATCTTTTAGTCCTTGAGAGTCTCCTATTCTCTGATTTTGTAAGCTTTGAGAAAGAAGGTAAAGTCAATGACCTCCTTAGTGTGGTAAGTCAAATGGAGACCTCTGAAGGGAGCTGATATTCCAAAAGGCTCCAAGAATTTCCATAGAGTTTCAAGTATTATGAGATCACAATCAAAAATCACAAAACACATAAAGAAACAAACCACCACAAGCAGAGAGTTAGCAAGGAAAACACACACACACTTACATGCACACAGAATCTGGCCTATAAAGATGAAGGATGTTGGAGTTATCAAGAAAGAATATATATATATATGTATGTGTGTGTCTGTGTGTGTTTGTGTGTGTGTGTAAGTCTAACATGCATTTGATACATGCCCCAGAAGGATATATTGGGAAAAATGAGAAAGAAGTAATATTCAATAAATAAAATCAATCTTGTACATGTCCAAAATAAATGAGAGACACATATCCTCAGTATCATGAAGCTGAGAGTATTCCAAGAAGGATAATTAAATGAAATACACGTCCAGATCTATCATAGTTAAATTGCAGGTCACTGAAATTAAAGACTAAAGAAACTGGGGGCAGTGGGTGTACTGTGGATGGGAAAGAAAGTTCATCTACAAAGAAACGACAATTACACTCCCACCTGGTTTCTCAACAGTGCAACAGAAACACAAAGCAGAAAAACTTTTATCTTCAAACTGCTGAGACAAAGCATCTGCCAACTAGAATTGTTTTCAAATAAATCTTTTTTTCAAAAATGCCTCCACATGAAGCAGCAGCCAGGAAGTTCGACTCACACTGGACTTGGCAAAACAAAGAATAAGCTTTCTTTGTGTTAAAGAATTGAAATTTGCAGAGTTTTTCTGACTGGTATGCCTAACCTATCTTAACTTATTCGTAGAACATTTACTACTGGCAGATCCTCTATCCTAGGAAGACAAAAAATGAATCCAGAAGAAAAGACCACAAAATATACTATGAAAATTAATATAATAATTTTTCATAACTCCAGTACTTTGGCCACCTCATGTGAAGAGTTGACTCATTGGAAAAGACTCTGATGCTGGGAGGGATTGGGGGCAGGAGGAGAAGGGGACGACTGAGGTTGAGATGGCTGGATGGCATCACTGACTCGATGAACGAGAGTCTGAGTGAACTCCGGGAGGTGGTGATGAACAGGGAGGCCTGGCGTGCTGCAATTCATGGGGTCCCAAAGAGTCGGACACGACTGAGCGACTGAACTGAACTGAATAAACAACAAGCTCTTACTTATGTTCAAATAGATCATAAACCATAATGGAAAATAATATGGAAAAGAACATGTATATATATGTATGACTTCCCTGGTAGCTCCGTTGGTAAAGAATCCACCTGCAATGCAGGAAACCCGGGTACAATCCCTGGGTGGGGAAGATCCCCTGGAGAGGGAAATGGCAACCCACTCCAGTATTCTTGCCTGGAAAATCTCATGGACAGAGGAGCCTGACAGGCTACAGTCCATGAGGTGGCAAAGAGTTGGACATGACTTAGCAACTAAACCAAGCTTATTTGGAATATAGGAGGGATGAGAGATTTTTGCCCAATAATCCACATCTAAAACACTATAAGGATCTGCTTCTCAAAGCAATCATGCCGGGGCACAGCTAGAGATCCTTACTCATCAGAGATACTTGTTAGTGTTTAACATTCTCAACTATAAGACTAGAAGTTGGACTGGAAGGTATAAAGGTTTCCACCAAAAATGTCATAGCACCAAGAACTTTTTGTTTAACATTAATTTAATCAGAAGATGTCATTCATCTAGTAGCAAGGATTAGAATTCAGTATAAATCATATATTCATGGAGCAACTGTCTCTTGGGGAACACAAGAGTTATTTAAGGAGCTCTCCATATTTAATTTTTATTTAATCTTCAAAAATTCTGTAAAGCATAGGTATTTTTATATTCAGCAAAGGAAAAGTGAGTTAAATGAATCTAAGTAACTGCTTAGGGTCATCCACTTAATTATTAACATATTCTGGATTTAAATATTTATTGTCTCATGCCCGTTTTCTTTAAACCATACCATGACATTCTGGCTAGTCTTCAGAGAATTAAAAGCTTTGACCATGATATGCTCAAACACCTTTTCATACATTTGTACAGTGCTCTCATTGGCCAGATCAGATTTAAGTACCCAACTTTGGAGTCAAGGACCAGGTGAAGATCCTCAGAAGGACATGTGGGCACTATTCAAAATACATCTTGAAAATGATAGATATCCATAATAATTGCTGGGCATCCAAGCCATTTGTACATACCGCTAAAATAGTCCTTATGTTATTACATTGTAATGTTTCATGTGTTTGCCTTCCTCTACTGGCTATAATTACTTTGACATGTGTGTGTGGGCTCAGTAGTTCAGTCATGTCTGACTCTTTTGGACCTCATGGACTGTAGTTAGCCAGTTTCCTCCATCTGTGAGATTACCCAGGTAAGAATACTTGAGTGGGTTGCCATTCCCTTTTCCAGGGAATCTTCCTGACCCAGGGATAGAACCTGTGTCTCCTACATTGGCAGGTGGATTCTATACAACTGAGCCACTTGGGAAGTCTTTACTTTAATATATAAAATAGCAATTAGCAAACATTTTTCTTTGGATTAATTTAAAAGCATTCAAACTTTAATTCAATTTGCTTCTATCATAGTCAATAAATTTAAATAGTTCTACTGAAAAACCCTGAGATTGTATATCAATAATAGTAATAGCAGTGATTATTATTATTATAGCTACTATATTTAGCAGTTATTATATGCCAGATGGGGCTTCCCAGATGATTCAGCAGGTAAAGAATTCATCTGCAACGTAGGAGACCTAGGAGACATAGGTTCAATCCCTGGGTCAAGAAGATCCTCTAGAGGAGGGCATGGTAACCCACACCAGTATTCTTGCTGGGAAAATTCCATGGATAGAGGAGACTGGCTTGCTATGGTCCATGGGATTGCAAAGAGTCAGACACGACTGAAGTGACTGAGTACATCACAGAGCACATATGCCAGATATTATGCTAAGTATTTTGCAAATATTCTCTTTTTAAATCATGATATTCTGTGAGATAAATATTACTTTATCCAAGATACAGATGGAATGGCAGATTTTAAAAGTTCAGCATACTGAAGAAGGACACTGAGCCAATACATTGTGAAGACAGAGTCTAACTATTCTGAGTCCAGGGAGCCCTTTTGTTAACTAGTATGTGACACTGCCTTAACCAGTATACAAGCTTCTTTAGACCCATTCCTTTGATACTGTCATCAACTTAATCTAAATAGTTCATTCTTATCAAATATACTCCTACAAGCATCATGCTATTAATTTCACAATGTCAATAAAGAGTTACTTTCTTTGACTTGTAAATAGTGATGCTGAGGCTTTCAGAAAGAAAAAACATAACAGTGCCTGATTATACTTTATCTGAACCACATCCCATGTTTTCTACCTCTCATTTCTGTCCTCTTCATTGGAACATCAAACATGCAAAATTTATTTATATGTTTATTGGGAACATTATAAATGTTATGTTATGAAGAATAAAATATTAATGAGGTAAAAGTGCATTTAATATGCTAACTTTGAAAAAGTTTTGACTTCTAGGCCATCCATAAAGCATTTCCCAGTGTGAAACCTCACTTCTTTAGAAGACCAAATGCTAGCAATGGAAAAAATGATTGATTAAAATAAGAACATTATGCAAGAGAAAATAAATCTGGGATCAGTTGGTTGAGGTTTTTCCACAGTATTTCCAAATGTTTCAGTAGCAACAGAAGTTAGATAAACAAAGGTTAGACATGTACCTTACTCTCAAAATAATCTGAACAATTATGACTCAGAAAAGAGTCATACTACAGACTTCAAGAAAATGTTCATGTGGCTGAGAAGGTTACAGAATACTGAGCATCATTAGGAAAAGTATGGGAAACAGAGCAGAAAATGTTATCTGTCTCATCTGTGGAAAAATGTTTTCCCCACATTTGGGGTCATAGGTATCATTTGGTCACTGTAGCTAAAAAAAAACTGAGAATTGGTGCAGAGACAACCAGAGAAGAGCTGTTAAAATGTACAAGGAATTTCTTTATGAGAACAGACTAAGAAATAGTATTCTTAAGTCTGAAAAAGACAAAAACTGTAAAGGAATATACCAAAGACTTTAAAAGCATAACGTGTTTGGCTAGGAATGCAGTTCACCATTAACATTGAAAATATTTTAGAGTAACAGAGGAAAAAAAGTCTCTGTGATTAACAAACATATCAAGTTTATTATCCAGGTTCAATGCATGATACAGGATGCTTGGGGCTGGTGCACTGGGATGACCCAGAGGGATAGTATGGGGAGGGAGGTGGGAGGAGGGTTCCGAATGGGAAACATATGTACACCAAGGCAGATTCATGTTGACGTAGGGCAAAACCATAAATATTGTAAAGTAATTAGCCTCCAATTAAAATAAATAAATTAATATCAAAAATAAATAAATAATTTCACAAGACTACTTCATTGATAACAGCATGAATTGAGTCAGAGGTCAAGAAGCAATTAATTTGCAGATAGTAGATATGCAACAGATTACTAAGTGTGGACCAGAGATTGCTGCCCCAGGTTTTTTGTTCTAATATTGTCATGAAAAGCAATCATGAAATTGCTTCCATGAGATATGCTTTCTTACTATTAGTAAAAACAGAAACTATACTCTTAGAGAAGAGAACTAAACCAACTAAATTAAATTAACAAGACTTGAGTTATCAAGGTCCCTCTGAGGACTTACGCCCTTCCACCAAACCAGTAAGGTCTGCCTGTAACTAGGTGCAGCAAGCTCTGGATGCTCCCTTTTCAACTATCATTCAGAATTACATCAATGGATCAGTCACACAGAAGCATACTAAAAGGACATCTGGAGAGCTGATTGTGTTGGAACCACCTGTGGTTCCCAATGATGTCTGCTCACTTCTGTTCATGTTCACATTCTCTTCATTCCACTGCTCATCTCTTATGAAAGTATGAAAACTATAACTGATATATTCAGAGTCCTTTCATAGTGTTATAAAAGTTATCCCCAAAGAAAATTCACAAAAGAGGCCAAGGAGATACACTGCTGATGGACCAATTAAACAAGTGTCACTATGCCTTGACTTGTGGGCTAATGTTTCTTTTCACAGTCAAAAAGAGTGAGAATCTTGAAGATAGAGCCAATTTATTGTTAGTTGACTTCTTCTGTAACCTGAACCACTATTGTTCTGGTAGACATTTGATGAATTGAATTAAGAAAGTTTAGAAATGAAGCTAGCCAGAAGGTGTAAAGGGGAAAGCATTGCAGAGAGGCTATGAGACAGGAGCAGCACATGGACGCACGACTCGAATGGAGTTACATAAATTGTTTAGCTTTGCACACTAGTTTAAATGAGTCCTCTTGTCTTTTGAAGATCACCCGCTGGTAGTTTAAGGAAATAAGCACTCTTTTAATTTCAAACATTTCTCAGTAAAACAAAACTCCTGATTTCAGGAGCTGTGTGCTAGCTCTTGCTATCAAACAGAAGGAACAAGCCTACTTAAGGAGGAATCATGAAACTGGTCAACGTCTCCAAGTTCTCTTCAGTATGCTGATTAAAATGACATCACCAGAGGTGGACTTGTTTGTTTGTAAGACTGTTGCTTTAATTTGGTAATTACTTCTGAAGTTTCCAGGGAAAAACCTGTAAGGATAGGTTTCCCCTTAAATATAATGTGTTTCATTCTTTTAAACATTTATTACTATTAGCCCTGGAATCTGGTTTCTCTATTATTTGGAGAATGGTTGGTTGTTTCCCAAGAAGGCAGTTTGATGACTCCAGGACATCAAGTACCCAGAATGGTTCTACTGGGTAATTCAGTAAGTGCCAGGCATTCTCCCTCAAGACTATTAAACATGAACTTTGCATTCTAATATAACTGCACAGAAGCTATTTTAATAGTGGACCTTTAATAGTGAAAATTGCAGCCACACAAATGGAAGAGACTGACAATGCAATAACCATTTATGTTTAGTTTTGAAACAAGTCACATGCTTATTTCAAGTAAATTGGCCTGATTAAGATTGCTTGGGAAAGGGGCCATAGAGGGATAGAAAGTAAAAGATGTCAGGAGGATTCTAAGGCATGAAACCAGATCTCAATCCACTAACTATGCTCTTAGGGGAGCACAAATGCAGTAGGTTACATTCCCAGATATTTCAATCCTTGTGTGATATTTCCAGTGTTTTTACCCATCAACTTACCATGAAAAGTTCTTGCTAAGGAAAAACACTGCCTGATGAGACCACTGTCTTTCTATTTGTCAACTACTTTACAAAGTAATGACCTACTAAAGTGTGACAAGCCCACCCAGAGAAAGTCAAGGCAGCCATCCTGCCTTAATGAATCTATGGGACCTTGAAATAATATCATCTGGAAAGTTCTGAATTTACTCTATAACTTTTATCACAGTTTCCTTAAAACTTGTGGGTAATTCTTCCAATCTTCCAGTTAAAATACAAAAATATTTTAAACACAAATAATTTATAATACATATATCTAATTTCTACTTCAGTTCAAGACAGCAGCTTAAGATTTGTCTTTACTTCACAACAAACAACTCTATGAGGCAAGATTATTCATAACTTTACTAATATATATGAAGCAACTGAGGGTCAGAGATATTAAATGATTTGCCCAGGGTCATGCAACTAATTAATAAGGGCTTGGGATTTGATTCCATAGTTATTCTCACCATCAGAAGAACTATTGATTTTTGTCAATAAAGACCTTAGTATGAAGCTCATTCCTAACAATTTAGGATTCCTTTGGGAAAATGGTGGCCTCTCCAAAGTGGTCTATCCATATTTGACTGTCCTTGGCAATAACAAACAATATTTCAAAAAATTTTTCAGGTGTTTATTGAATCCCCACTACATTTAAGGCACTGTTCTAGGCCCTACATTGGGTGCTGTGCAGGACACTGTCCAGACTTAAAGGGCCTATGTCTGTGTACTAAGTCGCTTAGTCGTATCCAACTCTATGCGACCCCAGGGACTGTAGTCCTCCAGGATCCCCTGTTCATGGGATTCTTCAGACAAGAATACTGGAGTGGGTTGCCATTTCCTTCTCCAAAACCCAGGGATTGAACTCACATTTCCTACTTATGTCTCCTGCCTTGCAGGTGAATTCTTTTACCACTAGCACCACCTAGAAAACTCTAAAGGGACTGTGAAAATTATCAAATCTAAACATCATACTTTTTTTTATGGAACCTATTATACAGAGTGAAGTAAGCCAGAAAGAAAAACAGCAATATAGTATACTGACACATATATATGGAATTTAGAAAGATAGTAATGATGACCCTGTATGTGAGACAACAAAAGAGAAATAGACATATAGAATGGACTTTTGACCTCTGAGGGAGAGGGAGAGGGTGGGATGATTTGGGAGAATGGCATTGAAGCATGTATACTATCATGTAAGAAACAAGGTGCCGGTCTATGTTTGATGCAGGATGCAAGATGCTTGTGGCTAGTGCACGGGGATGATCCAGAGAGACAATGTGGGGTGGGAGGTGGGAGGGGAATTCAGGATTGGGAGTTCGTATACACCTGTGGTGGATTCATGTCGATGTATGGCAAAACCAATACAGTATTGTAAAGTAGAATAAAGTNGACATATAGAATGGACTTTTGACCTCTGAGGGAGAGGGAGAGGGTGGGATGATTTGGGAGAATGGCATTGAAGCATGTATACTATCATGTAAGAAACAAGGTGCCGGTCTATGTTTGATGCAGGATGCAAGATGCTTGTGGCTAGTGCACGGGGATGATCCAGAGAGACAATGTGGGGTGGGAGGTGGGAGGGGAATTCAGGATTGGGAGTTCGTATACACCTGTGGTGGATTCATGTCGATGTATGGCAAAACCAATACAGTATTGTAAAGTAGAATAAAGTAAAAATAAAATAAAAATTTAAAAATAAAGTCTTTAAAATTCAAGACACTAGATTTCTGGCTTGTAGTCACAAACCTAGTTAGTTGTAGAATTGAGACTAGAACTTCTGAAATCTAGAACAGAGCTTCTTTGTGATACAGTTTTGGAAAGTCAAATATAAATCTTTGCCTTGAAGGAACTTACAGTCTAAATGAGAAAACAGAATGCAAAACCATGAAGTGATAGGTAATGTACAAATTCAAATTCCAGCAACAAACAATTTTACTACTCGGTATATATCTCAAAAAAAAGGATCCACTAATTCAAAAAGACACATATACCTCAATGTTCACAGAAGCATTATTTATAATTACCAAGACATGGAAGCAATCTAAGTGTCCATCAACTGATAAATGGATGAAGAAAATGTGGCATATATACATACATATATATATATATATACAATGAAATATTACTCAGCCATTAAAAGAACAAAATTCTGCTATTTATATAAAGCATTGTGAATGGGCTTGCTGGGAGGGGCATTATGTTGAATGAAATAAATCAAAGACAAATATAAGCATTGCTCATATGTGGAATCAAAAAAAAAAAAAACCAAACTAGTAAATACAACAAAAAGAAACAGACCCACAGATAGAGAGAAGAAACTAGTGGTTACCAGTGGGGAGAAGGAGGGAGTAGAAAAAAATATAAGAGTCAGGGAGTAAGAAGTACAAGGTATTAGGTATAAATAAGCTACAAGGATATATTATCCAACATGGGATTGTAGCCAATATTTTAAAATAACTATAAATTGAATATAGTCTTTAAAAATTATGAATCACTGTTACACACTTGTAACTTATATACTATTGCATAGCAACTATACTTCAATTTAAAAAGAACAAATTATTTGGGGAATTCTAATTCTACCTAAAAAATAAAATTTTAAAAGTTCCAACAAAGATATCAAGGCAAGCTGTCACAAGAGTACATTATGGCCAAATAAGTGTTAGGATTCAAAAGTGAAAATTTAGTGTAAGTTGGAAAGTCATCCTCAAGGAGAAAGAAGATAAACTTGATCATGTGGAAAGTCACTGATAGAAGATAAATGGGAAATTGCTCACCTGGTGGAAATTATATATTAATAAGTAAAAGCATAGAAGCAGGAAGATTAAGACAGAATGAGGATCCAAGTAGAATTTCTATGAGCCTCCTATCCTTGATAATTACACATATCTTCTCCAGTCTACCCAGTTTCTATAGGTTCCATCCACCAGTGAACTCTAAATCATTATGGTAAGTAAGTAAGTAAGTGTAGTTGCTTAGTCCTGTTCGACTCTTTGCGATCCCATGGACTGTAGGCCACCAGGCTCCTCTGTCCATTGGATTCTCCAGGCAGAATACTGGAGTGGGTTGCCATTTCCTTCTCCAAAATCATTATGGTACCTGGTACATATTAAGAGTTCCACAATGTTTTTGATGAAGAAAAGAACAAAGAGGGAGAGAGAAAGGAAGGAAGAAGAAGTGAGAATTACAGAATGAATAACATTAGATAATATAATAAAATAGTCCCTTTAGGATAAAAAAAAAAAGATTAAAAAAAAAGTAAAGGACTTTGCTCACTCTCTGCCCACATCCAAAGTCGTCAACAGTCCCCCAAAAAAGCACAGCTAGAGCCTGCTATCAGCACAGTACTAATAGCGTATTTATCAGCCCACTAACTTCATCTAGTAATGGTAAATTGCTTCAGATTGCAGATGGCCTTCACCAGCTAAAAGGCCCTTTCCAATCAGAGGCAGGGAAGAGGCGTTCAAAAGGAGAAAGGAGTTGGAGGATGCATGTTAGTGAGAAATTTTTTCAAACATCCATGTACACTTAGTGATAAAATGCTTCTACGCTAGCATCATTTCCTTTACAGACAATGTAACTTTTCTTAGATCCATACAAAATTGCTGCCAAGCTGAATATCTAAGCTAATTTAACAATACATTCCCTCAGCAGGTGAGGGACAAGCTGACCAGCAGCTAATCAGACATAATGGAAAGGTGAGCCTAAGAAGTGGTCCATGGTTACCCATGTGGTGGCATCCTGTCAAGACCAGGGTTCTGGTGGCATAGTTCTTTTCTAAAGCAGTTTATTGATAGGCACTTTCCTTGGTGGCTCAGAGGTTAAAGCGTCTGCCCGCAATGCAGGAGACCCGGGTTCGATCCCTGGGTCGGGAAGATCCCCTGGAGAAGGAAATGGCAACCCACTCCAGTACTCTTGCCTGGAGAATCCCATGGAGGGAGGAGCCTGGTAGGCTACAGTTCATGGGGTCGCAAAGAGTCGGACACGACTGAGCGACAAACTACAAACTAACTATGTTGAAAGGACAGTCAGTGCTGAGCTACGCTAAAAAGTTGATGAAGTTTAGTATTAAATGACTAGTTTTATCTTACATGGAAAGATCAAAATAATCACGGTTCAGATGATATTCCTGTTAAACAGGAATGTTTAACAGCTGACATGCTGATTATTTAAGAAATCTTCATGCTCTGCTGGCTGAAGTGGAGAGAGAGACCCTCTGAGGCTCTTGATTAAATAGATATTGGAAGAAGCAACCTACATATTCCACCTGTGTGGTGACACTGAGGAGATGACAGCCCAGACAAAGTCTCTTTACAAGTTCTGGTGGCTCCAACCTGTGCTCCAGTGGTAACATAGAGGCTTGGAGACGCCGTCAGGGAACCTGAAAAGAAAGTGTGGATGTTGGCCACAAATGTTGAACAGATCAAAACAATCATAAAGGAGAGAATGAACCAGTCAGAGGCCACATGTATGTGAAAATAACGTGTTTTTTTTTTTCCCCCTTAAAAGTGAATGTATGGACTTGAAATGGACAAAGTAACCAAAATAGTGACTCTTAAATCCAGCAAAATCCAGCAATGCCTTGGAAGTCTGGGCTATTTGCTGGATTTTTTTTTTTTTTAACGCTACAATATTGTATTGGTTTTGCCATACATGTTTCTTAATGAAATTCTCAAAAGGGTATGTGGGGAAGAGTAATTTATTTTAGGGTAGTGCCATTTGTCTACAGACAAAACCTTTGGGTGTGTTTCTCTGGAAGTGGCCATGGATGTGTGTCACAGATAGAGTTTCCCTAGAGAAATACTGAGTAGCCACTTGAGCTCTAAGGTAGAACCAGACAACTCTGTATGAAGAGAAAATACATGTGGCCTCAGTTGTGGAGTAGTGCCCATGTGACCTATGCCGATGACCCCTAGCCTTACTGTTGGTAGTTCTTTGCCCAGGAACGCTCTCCTCCCACTACTCCCCAAGTCAGCTGATTTTCATCTTTTATGCCTGTAAATAGCCTCTATTTTCAAATTTGGATATAGGCATCAACCCCTGGCTCAGGAAGCAAATGTCTCTTCAGCTACAGGGCCCTTCCATGCACTCCCATTCCTTAGGATACAGAAGGTATTATTTAAAAAATAAAAATTTTTGTCTCCTCTTTGCACAAGGAATTAACCTGAGTACCTGCTGGACTTCCTTGATGGTTTAGACAGTAAAGAATCTGCCTGTAATGCTGGAGACCTGAGTTTGATCCCTGGATCGGGAAGATTCTTTGGAAAAGGGAATGGCTACCCACTCCATAATTTTTGCCTGGAGAATCCCATGGACAGAGGAGAGTGGCTGGATACAGTCCATGGGGTTACAAAGAGTCAGACATGACTGAGCAACTCACTTTCACACTTTTACCTGCTGAGGACATCTGCTGGGTCAGTATGTGGTCTGTGAGGCCACTCTGTGTCCTCCTAAGAAGCTGGATTTCATGCACAGTCAAGAAGAAGGCAAGTGCATGAGGCATATAAGCAGTCCAGAGGGGACAAATCTCTGAATGTGGGAACTTAGCTGGAATAAATTCTTGTATACATCATTATAACACCTGAGCTGTAATTAACACCAGGTGTACTGCTTCTCCCAGGATGATTTCCTCTGGTATGACACACATCTATAGCCAACACCAGAGGGGCCCCACAGAGGCTGCAGCCTCATACATGGAAAACTCCATAAAGATTTTTTTTTTAATTAATTTATTTATTTATTTTTAAATTTAACTTTACAATACTCTATTGGGTTTGCCATACATCGACATGGATCCACCACAGGTACACACAAGCTCCCAATCCCGAATCTCCCTCCCACCTCCCACCCCCCAACGTCTCTCTGGATCATCCCCGTACACCAGCCCCAAGCATCCTGCATCCTGTATCAAATAGAGACTGGTGATTCGTTTCTTACATAACAGTATATATGCTTCAGTGCCATTCTCCCAGATCATCCCGCCCTCTCCTACTCCCTCTGAGGCCAAAAGTCCATTGTCTATGTCTGTGTCCTTTTGTTGTCACACATACAGGGNCATCCTGCATCCTGTATCAAATAGAGACTGGTGATTCGTTTCTTACATAACAGTATATATGCTTCAGTGATTTTTTAACTATGCAAGGGAAAAAGTGCATCAGAAAAGTTTTCAGCAAATATTAATATAACAAGGCAGAGAGCCATTTTTCTTCTTTAGTAATTTAGTAATTCTCCATAGGTCCTTGACTATCAGGATAGCTCTTCATCTACTAAATTTTCAAGTTAATTATCCAGTTCATGCTGGCCTTAGTAATTGAGTAATAAGTGCACTCTTTTTTTTTTTTTTTTGAAAGTAGAGTCGTTGGGGTATGCAGCTTTCTATATTTTTTATTTAGCAATCTTTTAAAATTTTAATTAATTTTTAGAAAAATTATAAGAGTAGTGCCAAAAGGTTCTATATCTAGATATTTATGTTTTACCCAGACAAGTCACCACCAATATTTGACTGCATTTGCTTTGTAATTCTCTCTCAATGTATTCATGCAAGCACACAGAGCAGTTTTTTTTTTTTTCTGAACCATTTGACAATAAGTTGTAGACATCATACATTTTAACCCCTAAAAACTTCACTGTATATCTCCTAAGAATAGGGGCATAATTTTACACTACATGATTATCATAATTAGGACATTTAACATTGATAAAATATCCCATAATCCATATTACAGCTAATCCATAATACATATTTAAATTTCACCAACTTACCAAATNGTATCAAATAGAGACTGGTGATTCGTTTCTTACATAACAGTATATATGCTTCAGTGATTTTTTAACTATGCAAGGGAAAAAGTGCATCAGAAAAGTTTTCAGCAAATATTAATATAACAAGGCAGAGAGCCATTTTTCTTCTTTAGTAATTTAGTAATTCTCCATAGGTCCTTGACTATCAGGATAGCTCTTCATCTACTAAATTTTCAAGTTAATTATCCAGTTCATGCTGGCCTTAGTAATTGAGTAATAAGTGCACTCTTTTTTTTTTTTTTTGAAAGTAGAGTCGTTGGGGTATGCAGCTTTCTATATTTTTTATTTAGCAATCTTTTAAAATTTTAATTAATTTTTAGAAAAATTATAAGAGTAGTGCCAAAAGGTTCTATATCTAGATATTTATGTTTTACCCAGACAAGTCACCACCAATATTTGACTGCATTTGCTTTGTAATTCTCTCTCAATGTATTCATGCAAGCACACAGAGCAGTTTTTTTTTTTTTCTGAACCATTTGACAATAAGTTGTAGACATCATACATTTTAACCCCTAAAAACTTCACTGTATATCTCCTAAGAATAGGGGCATAATTTTACACTACATGATTATCATAATTAGGACATTTAACATTGATAAAATATCCCATAATCCATATTACAGCTAATCCATAATACATATTTAAATTTCACCAACTTACCAAATATGTCCTTTATAGTGATTTTCCTCTTCCCTGCACCAAGTACAAAATTCAGTCCAAGTCCAGGATCACCAGTGGCATTTAACTGTCATAGTATTTTAGTTTCCTTTGAGAGACTCACTAGAAAGAGTTTCTCAGTCTTTGTTTGCCAGCATGATATTCACAACACTTTGAATGAAGAGAGGGCTGTGATTTTATAGCTTGTCTCTTACTTAGTTGATCTGAAATTTCTTAGGATTAAGTCAGTTTGTGAAAATTTGGCAGGAATACCACACAAATGATGTGTTCTTCTCACTATACCCCATTAAAGCGTATCTAATATTAGTTTGTCCCACTGCTGATGATGTGAACTTTGATTATAAGTTATCATGGTGTTAACCAGGTTTTGTCCACTGATAAATTACTAGGTTTCCATTTGTAATTAACATATAAAATCTAGGGATATAACTTTAAATTGAGACTATATAAATGTCCTCTTTCTCATTAACATTTCATTTTTTAAAGCATTCATTGATGAGCCTGACAAAGCTGTGATGGTCAAACTCCTTCATTCCAGAGAAAGGAAGCTCTCCCTTACAATAGAATGTCAACTAGCAAACTCACTTTTACATGTTAGAGATGGCAACCAACCTGGTAAGTTTTAGTAGCTAACCTGTTATACCAGAATTTTCTGGCTTGCCTCTGTTATTTTTCTAGAATAATAATGGGGCCCTTTATTGAGAATTCTCTAGGACATAGCGGATTACCTTTGTGCTATGAGATACTGATATATTTTTCTATTTGTCATAATTTAACAACACTTACATAGTATATGCTAAATTCTAAACACTCTTTATTCTTTTCTGGGTTCAACTCTCTCTCTCTCTCTCTTTTTTTTTTTTTAACTAGAAGATGGCTGCTTTACAATGTTGTGTTGGTTTCTGCCATACAACAACACAAATCAGCCATAATTTTATATATATATCCCCTTCTTCATAAGCCTCCCTCTGCCATCCTATCTCAACCCTCTGGGTCATCAAAGATCATCAGACTGGGTTTAGGCACTTGTTTAAATGCTTTAAAAATATTAACCATTTAAAAAATATTATTATAACCGTATGAGGTAGGTACTATTATTATTACAATTTTACAGATAAGGAAATGGAGGCAGTGGACCTGAGTAACGTGTTTAAGTTCAAGAAGCTTATAAAATCAATGTATCAGGGCTTCCCTGGTGGCTCAGTGGTAAAGAATCTGCCTACCAATATGGGCTTCCCTGATAGCTCAGTTGGTAAAGAACTTGCCTGCAATGCAGGAGAACCTGGTTTGATCTCTGGGTCGGGAAGATCCCCTGGAGAAGGGATAGGCTACCCACTCCAGTATTCTTGGGCTTCCCTTGTGGCTCGGCTGGTAACAAATCCATCTGCAATGCAAACCTGGGTTCGATCCCTGGATTGGGAAGATTCCCTGGAGGAGGGAAAGGTTTACCCACTCCAGTATTCTGGCCTGGAGAATTCCATGGACTGCATCGTCCATGGGGTTGCAAAGAGTTGGACATGACCGAGCAGCTTTCACTCATCACTGCAGGAGATGTGGGCTCAATCCCTGATCCAGGAAGATCCCATATGCCTTGGAGTAACTAAGCCCATGCCACAGTAAGAAGTCCATGCCACACAACTAGAGAGTAGCCCCCACTCCCTGCAACTAGAGAAAAGCCCATGCAACAGTGAAGACCCAGTACAGCCAAAAACACTTTTTAAAGAAATAAAAAAATAGTTAATTTCAAAACCACATTAATTCATAATTTTTGATCATACTGAAATGTATCATTCCAAAGCAGTGTGACTCCAGAAATGTGTATCCTTAAACCATTATAATACGCTACTTCAGCACAGATGAACTAATTTTTTTCTCCAGTTCTAAGATGTTTTGACAATATCAGTGAAAAGAAACGATAGTAAACAAATTACCTGTCATTTTTTAATCAAATGATACCAAATGATATTGTTGTTAATGCTGTCCCCAAAGGAGAGGATCATAAAGACAGAGGTATTCAGAAAATCCAGCTAGGGGAGAGGGTTAAAGGTTGATAACAAAGTTGGACCAGGAAGGTGAGAAAAAATTTGGGGAGGAATAGTTTCCATATGGCCTTTGGAGTACCTGTCTTGATCCCTCCAAAAGTGGAAGGGGAATCAGTAACTGAGGGAGGCTATGAGTGAACTGAGAACTAGAGAAGAGAGGATGCCATCCTGAGAGGCATGATGTGCCCAAGAACAGGAGAAAGGTATAGCTGAGGAAGATGACAATGGATGGGGTGAGGTATGGGTCATGAGGCAGGAATATCAGCAAGAGTACCAGTGTGCCATCTGGGTCAACAGTAACCTGCTGCTCAATCTTGTCAGCCACAGTGACTGCTGAATCAAGGAGAAATCAGACCTCTCCTAGCCTATGGGGAAGGATGTTCACATATCCCTTCCCATTGCCTTTCTCCAAGCAGTGTAACGGCTATTACAACCAGATCAGTGAGTTGTATTTATTCAAAGTGTTTTAAAATGTTATAAATATAGGTTTGCTAACTGTGCTATATGGTCTCCTTATGCATGAATTTGAAGGCCAAGGAGAACAAGATACCATTCCCCCTTCAACCACTTCAGCTCACCTTTTAATTGTTTTATCTTTTAGGATTCTCTGGGAACTTTCATTTGAAGAAAAAGAGGTGGAATAATGCAACTAAATATCACCATGATGAAGCATTAGCATTTATCTAATAAATAATAAAAGAATAGCGTGTAGAATTTGAGAACATGCTAGTTCTAGTTCTGACTAGTTATGAGTGGCCTCGTCTAAGGTGAAAGATGATAGATAAATGGAAAATTCCTTCTGGGCTTCTCCATATACAGTCAGCTCTCCAAGTTGTGAATGTTTGGTGTGGTAAACAATGTTTGCCAAATGTTCCATATGCTTCCTGATATTCTATGGGCCCCTTGGAGTTCAGAAGAGCCATGGGACTAGATCTCATCATGGCCTTTGGATATAAGACAGGTGTGTCACATCTGGGCCAAAGCACACAAGAGCTGTGAGTTCTCTGTGTGTTTTTGTCATATGTTTCCATATCATAGATGCCTCCTGTTGTGATCAGGGAACTCAAATGGAAGCAACCTGGGACATTCAATCACTACATGAAGCTCAGCTGCCTTGGAATAAGAAATAAATTTGTTCCATTAAGTTATTGACATGTGGAGTTTGTTACTACAACCTCATCTTGCTTATCCCGACTAATATAACTGAAATAAATTGGTTTAGAGCAGAGAAAATTCAAATACATGTGCTTAAAGCAGTGGTTCTCAGCCAGGGGACACGTGTATCTACTGCACAGGATATTTAGTAACATTTTACACATTTTTCGTTGTCGAAATTGGGGGAGAGGAGGTGTGCTACTGGTGTCTAGTGGGCAGAGGAGAGGGATGCTGCCAAATATTCTACAACACACATGATGACATCCACAACAAAGCACTCTCTGGCCCCAAATTTCAATAATGCTGAAACTGAGAAATCTCGGCCTAAAGAAGAGGGTTAGCACACGCATTTTATGCAGGAAATTATTTACTTTATACATAAAAATCTACCCAGTAAAGATATATTTGTGCCTATTATCTTTTGAAAGTTGTCCAAAAATCATTTATTTAATAGAATTTTGAAATTCAACCCAATTGAAAAATCACTATAGTGCCTTTTTCTCCACTTTCATAAAACAAGGAAACATCAAACAGCTGTTTAAATAGATCTTTACTGTATACACGGCATGTCTTCACTTCTTCCTTTTCATAGATTTATAATACTTACTCAAGAGGGATTTCATAATCCAATTCCCTCATTTTTTTTAGAATAATAAACCATTACAGAATGTCTGTAACAGAATTCATCTCACTGTTCTTTCCACTGCATCACAGTGTTCTCCTTCATTACAAAGCACTAGGTAGAGGTCTGAGGAATGTAAACAGGGAGGATAGGACGGATGGCAGAGCATCATGTTCAAAGAAGATGCATAGTTTCCAGGTGAGAGTGTTTGGTTTCGACGGGAAGGGCAGAATCAGGAAGGGAGAAAGAAAGACTCCCCAGTGAGCTTGCCAACACAGCATGTGTCCATTCATCCACTGCTCCACAGACCCATTTAGCCATGTCTGTCTGCATTATCTTGTCTCCCAGGTGAGCACAGAGACATACAAGGTAGATCTGATTCGCAGTTTGGCAAGTGCTGTGAGAAATTTCACAAAGTAATTGAGTGAAAGCTGGATTCAGAGTTGGAATATCTAATGGCAGCTCTGACTCTAACTAATGAGTTATGTGCCTTGATCAAGCCAACATGGGCCTAAATTTTCTCAATAATCAAAGAGCAGCTACTACAGTTGAGTGCATTTCATAAGTCAAAAACTATGCCAAATGCATTTCATTATACTCTCAAGACCAATCTAGGATCATTACTCCCCCTTGCTGATGGAAGCTGGGACTCAGAGAGGTAAAGCAACATAATGAGCACAATTAGTAAGAACCAGGATTTCAACCACGATCTACTTGACTACAAAGCCAATATCCTTAATGACTACATTGGATACCCTCAGTTCTTCAGCTCTGCATCTCTAGCATCCCTCCTCAAATTGTTTCTCTGAGTGATTTGTGGGATCACAAACAATTTAGAGCATAAACTGGGGCCCTTTGGCTGGAAATAACTAGCTCGGGCATTTTTATTACTCATCCACAAATCCCAAAGTTGAAGCAGGTTGTTTGTAAAATTTGCTAGGTTTGCTTCTTGCTCTAACAACAAAAAAATGTGAATACAAAATTGAGAAGCCAGAATCCCACAGGATCCAAACTTAAACTGACATTTTACAGGACATCCAAGTGAACTGGAAATACACAAGGCAAGTGAATTACCTTAAAGATAGATCTGCGTGATGGTCTTTGCTTGCAGGCATAGTCATTCTCTAGTAAAATATTTTAAAAGGATGTCTAAACCCAGAACTTTTAAAAGAATGCTCCAAACTAAAATTCTTTATCCCCATCTTCTGTATATTTTGAAGATTCCTCCATGGCAATGGGAGATGGGGAGGAGGTAGTTAAGAGTATCTTTCTCCTAGTCATCTTTTGTCCCGATGCTCTTCTGATGTATTCTCAAACTTTCTTATCTCATGGCCCCTGTCTGGTATTCACTTCTCCCCCATGTAGACCCAAATGTAAATCTACTTAATGAATTTCTTCAATATGTCACTCATAAAAGAGAAGATTTATGTAATAGAATTATAGTAAAGAGTGAGGATAATAGTGGGAGAGGAAGAAACTTGGAACATAGAACAGAAAACATCTTAAAATTAGTATAAGCCAACAGTATTCTTAAAAATATGTAAGCAATTCTCACATCCTGAATTATCCATCTTTCACCCTTGGGGCCCCAGACCTATCTTCCCCTCATTTCACAAACTTTGTCCCCACATGGGTTGCCTATGAAAACCATAACATTTTCTTTTACTTTATTACACAGTGCGATTCTGTTTTTTCAGTTTCCATCTAGCCTATCTTGGGCAAGCCTGAGGTTGTGAACTTTGTTTAGAATGTTCAAGGTCATGAAATAGGTCACCTTCTTTGGGAAGAACCAGGCTTCTTGGCTGGAGGATGTTTGTGGTTAAAGTGACAATTGTTATTACAAAACCTTCCAGAGATAAATGTGACAAAGGGGCTATGTGGGAAATCAGGCAGCCTCTCACTGCTTGGGAAGTTCCCTGTTTTCATCTAATACTTTCATCACTTTGCTGGTGTTCAAATGCCACAAAGCCTCACCCAACATTAGATTCCTGTGGGAGGAATTTGAGTTCAGAGAGTAAAAGCAGTCCAATAATAAGAATATGTATATGCATAGTCTTAGAACCAGTTTTCCCCTCAGTCAGTCTCTCCTGTCAGACACTTCCATAAATAAGCCTCTTATCCTTCTTCATCTGAGGACAGACAGACTGAAAACCACAAACAGAGAAAACTAACCAATCTGGTCACATGGACCATGGCTTTGTCTAATTCAATGAAACTAGGGCCACCCAGGATGGACAGATCATAGTGGAGAGTTCTGACAAAATGTGGTCCACTAGAAAAGGGAATGGCAAACCACTTCAGTATTCTTGCCTTTAGAACCCCATGAACAGTATGAAAGGGCAGGAAGATAGGACACTGAAAGACGAACTCCCTGGGTTGATAGGTGACCAATATGCTACTGGAGATCAATGGAGAAATAACTCCAGGAAGAATGAAGGGATGGAGCCAAAGCAAAAACAATACCCAATTGTGGATATTACTGGTGATGGAAATAAAGTCCGATGCTGTAAAGAGCAATACTGCATAGGAACCTGAAATGTTAGGTCCATGAATCAAGACAAGCTGGAAGTGGTCAAACAGGAGATGGGAAGAGTGAACATCGACATTTTAGGAATCAGCAAACTAAAATCAACTGGAAAGGGTGAATTTAACTCAGATGACTGTTATANGATTCTGACTGTTCCTTCTTGACCTGCATACAGATTTCTCAGGAGGCAGGTCAGGTGGTCTGATATTCCCATCTCTTGAAGAATTTTTCGCAGTTTGTTGTGATACACACAGTCAAAGACTTTAGCATAGTCAGTGAAGCAGAAGTAGATGTTTTTCTGGAACTCCCTTGCTTTTTCTATGATCCAACAGATGCTGGCAATTTGACCTCTGGTTCTTCTGCCTTTTCTAAATCCAGCTTGTACATCTGAAAGTTCTCCATTCATGTACGGTTGAAATCTAGCTTGCAGAATTTTGAAATTACTTTGCTAGCATGTGAGATGAGGGCAATTGTGTGGTAGTCTGAACATTCTTGGCATTGCCTTTCTTTGGGATTGGAATGAAAACTGACCTTTTCCAGTCCTGTGTCCACTGCTGAGTTTTCCAAATTTGCTGGCATATTGAATATAGCACTTTTACAGCATCATCTTTTAGGATTTGAAATAGCTCAGCTGGAATTCCATCACCTCCACTAGCTTTGTTTGTAGTGATGCTTCTTAAGGCCCATTTGGCTTCACACTCCAGAATTTCTGGCTCTAGATGAGTGATCACACCATTGTGGTTATCTGGGTCATTATAATCTTTTTTGTATATCTCTTCTGTGTATTCTTGCCACCTCTTCTTATTATCTTCTGCTTNCTTTGTTTGTAGTGATGCTTCTTAAGGCCCATTTGGCTTCACACTCCAGAATTTCTGGCTCTAGATGAGTGATCACACCATTGTGGTTATCTGGGTCATTATAATCTTTTTTGTATATCTCTTCTGTGTATTCTTGCCACCTCTTCTTATTATCTTCTGCTTCTCTTAGGTCCATACCATCTGTCCTTTATTGTGCCCATGTTTGCATGAAATGTTCCCTTGGTATTTCTGATTTTCTTGAAGAGATCTCTTGTCTTTCCCATTCTATTGTTTTCCTCTATNGAGGTCCTGGTAAGGAACACGGAACTAACAAGCCACCACCAACTGGAAGAATTTGGGAAAGGTCAAAAGGAGACACCACGTGTCCTCCCCACCTCCCAGAATCCTCCTCACTGGAAGCCCTCGTGGCTGAGCAATGTGTGGGTCACCAGCAAGGACCCTAAGTCAGGATGGCTGACAGGAGACAAGCCGGAAACTAACCCCATCACCATAAAACCTGAGACCGCAAGTCACATGACAGAGCAGTTCTCCTGGGTTCCCTGACCCTCCTGCTCTCTGCTGGGTCACCCCTTCCAAACAAAGTCTCTTGCTTGATCATAAGGTGTATCTCCTAGTACAATTCAATTCCTATCTGCAACAAAATGACTTAGGAATATTGCATCAGGCATTGAAAGGTTCGGTGACTCTATTACCNTCTCTGCTGGGTCACCCCTTCCAAACAAAGTCTCTTGCTTGATCATAAGGTGTATCTCCTTGTACAATTCAATTCCTACCTGCAACAAAATGACTTAGGAATATTGCATCAGGCATTGAAAGGTTCGGTGACTCTATTACCCTAATCATGAATGATTGAGCCCACTTTTGTGACTCGGGGAGGCCTGGGAGATTTCAGCTTTTCTTTTCTTTTTTAGTATTTATTTATTTGGCTGCCTCAGGTCTCAGTTGCAACATGCGGCATCTTTAGTTGTGGCATGTGGGACCTAGTTCCCTGACCAGGAATTGAACTCAGGCAACCTGGCATTGGGATCATGGAGTGTTTAGCCACTGGACCACCAGGGAAGTCCCGAGATTTCAGCCTTTCTACAAATAAGAAGCAGAGGACATGTAGGGGCCTTTGTACTTATGGGGGCCCTGCAGGGTTTTCTTGTTTCAAGAGGATATAAGTTCTGCACAGATTGTGACTTTGTCTTGTTTGCTGTGCAGTCTCTAGAACACTATAGGACACATAATGGTCATATAGTAAATGGTCTTTGGATGAATAAATGAGTTAATCATTAGGATCTCTGCTTAAATTTAAAATGATATATCTGTATAATGAGCAACTGCTGATATTAAAATCATATCTTTGAAAAATATTTGACACATGAGAAAATACTACATGTGATGAGGACACAGAAAAACAACGGCTATCTCAGACCAGTGAGTTTATGATAATTTTTGTTTCCTATTTGTATATTCATCTGCATTTTCCAAATGCTTATCAGTGAGCATGGGCTTTAGTAATAATTAGACAAATGTTGTAAAAGAGGGAAAAAAAATCCTAGAGGCCCAGCTCAAATGCAGCCTCTTCCATTCTCTGAACTCTCCAACACAGAGCTTGATCTTGATAGTCCCTGGAACACAGTGACTGTGCCGCCCCCCAGGGCCTTCTGATGTGCATGCAGGACCCATTTGTCTCCCTTGTGTGTATTCCTCTTAAGACTAACATGGTCTGTCCCCAGGGTCCTATGTGGAGGGCGAATACAATGTCCTAAGGAAGGCAGAGGGGTAAGAGAGGAAAATGTGGAAAGGCCAAGACAGCAGAGGGACCAGCAGAAAATCAGAAACGAAGTATTGCTTGGTCCCTAAAAGGCGACTCTTCACTTTAACACAGGGCAAGGTTTAGCTTCAAACAATTCCCTAGAATTTCCTGGGGGCCACATTTGAGGTCATTGATGCCCCCTCTAAATGAGTACATGAATTCCCAGGATGGAGAGTTCAGGAAGTTGAGAAGCACTAAAGAGCCCTGCTGTAAGCTGCAGGAAAGGGCAGAGCTGGTCAACAAGTAAGAGATGAACAGCCATGATGAAAACGTGATGTTGTAGCCACGCGTTCCGGGAAACAAACTCACTCAGAAGGACAATGCAGATAGTGGAGTGCAGTTTATTACACCGGTGGGCCCCAGGCAGAGTCTCCTCTTAGCCAAGGACCCTGACCAGCATTTGTGAAAATATTTTATACCACGTGTACATGTCGGAACCCACCACCCCAAATTCCTTGAGACTTACATAAACCAAGGAAAATACAATCCCAATAACCCCATCATTCACGTGCTGTGTGCTCATGTGCTCAAACAATCAATTAGCCAATAATCAATAAACCCGAGGTTACACTCTAATAGATACAGAAAAATTTATGGCCTGTCTGGTGGAAGGGGTGATTAGTGTATGTTTTCTCTTAGGCGATGAGTAACCTAGATACTATCTTCAAGGTTCCCCCGTCTGGAGGGGGTCTTATCCTTCTGTTGTTGTTTTCACATGCATCGAGTTCCGAGTTCAGAGTCCATTGGAAAGGTGGCTGAGCATGATCAGCATGAACAGGCTTCAGATGGAGTCTAGGCCCTATGAATTCCTTCTTCAGTGAAGTTAGGACTTCAGTTACTGACTGGGCCAGCTACTCTCTAACTTGCTTTCTCCATATCCTTCCTCCAGAATCAATCATCCAAATGGAAACTGGACTTCATGACAGGCTGCGCAAATTTCAAAAGATGATGCTATTGTGCTGTGCAATTTGGGGACTGTTCTCTGGCATCTGTCAGAAGTCACTATCTTCTTTTGTGTGTGTACTTAATTTTTTGGAACAGATAAAAAAAAATCATTCAAAACCTAATTTGGTGAATATAATTGAGCCTTTTACTTCTGACATTAAAAAAAAAGGAAATTAAGATGACTGAATATTTTATTAAGTGTATAAAGAAGAAAAAGAGCTGAAATTCACTTTCCATGATGTTAGCTGATTTTACGGAAGTCCTTCCAGTTAACCTCAAGACATCATTTTCTCTATTTCTAGATGTAATAGCTAAGGCTCAGAAAGTTGAGGAATGTGCTGAAGGCTCCATAGGCAAGTGTCAGAGCAAGATTCTGAAGTCCATGATCTTTTCGTTGCAGCTCAGTGCTTGAAGAAGAATCCTAAAGAGGGAACCTATAATAGTTCTGATTAAGGGAAGCAAAAATCACCATTCCAAGGGGGAGAAAAATTTCAGGATACTTGGGCACATTCTTAATACATAAAGTGTTATTAAATGTAACCAGAATAAATGAGAAAATATGGTGCCAGTTAATACAGGTTCCTATCATTCCTTATGTAACTGGACAAATAACGACTGGTCTAGCTCTTCTCAAATTATTTAATATAAATTAATAAATTTATTAATATTATTTATATTTAGGAATATAACATTATTTAACATTCTTGAATGGAGAGTATGTTCTTGCTGTTGAGTCCATATAAAAGAAACCTATTTGTGGGGCACAAGTAGAGACACAGACATAAAAAATGGATACGTGGNTGAAGCAGGTTGTTTGTAAAATTTGCTAGGTTTGCTTCTTGCTCTAACAACAAAAAAATGTGAATACAAAATTGAGAAGCCAGAATCCCACAGGATCCAAACTTAAACTGACATTTTACAGGACATCCAAGTGAACTGGAAATACACAAGGCAAGTGAATTACCTTAAAGATAGATCTGCGTGATGGTCTTTGCTTGCAGGCATAGTCATTCTCTAGTAAAATATTTTAAAAGGATGTCTAAACCCAGAACTTTTAAAAGAATGCTCCAAACTAAAATTCTTTATCCCCATCTTCTGTATATTTTGAAGATTCCTCCATGGCAATGGGAGATGGGGAGGAGGTAGTTAAGAGTATCTTTCTCCTAGTCATCTTTTGTCCCGATGCTCTTCTGATGTATTCTCAAACTTTCTTATCTCATGGCCCCTGTCTGGTATTCACTTCTCCCCCATGTAGACCCAAATGTAAATCTACTTAATGAATTTCTTCAATATGTCACTCATAAAAGAGAAGATTTATGTAATAGAATTATAGTAAAGAGTGAGGATAATAGTGGGAGAGGAAGAAACTTGGAACATAGAACAGAAAACATCTTAAAATTAGTATAAGCCAACAGTATTCTTAAAAATATGTAAGCAATTCTCACATCCTGAATTATCCATCTTTCACCCTTGGGGCCCCAGACCTATCTTCCCCTCATTTCACAAACTTTGTCCCCACATGGGTTGCCTATGAAAACCATAACATTTTCTTTTACTTTATTACACAGTGCGATTCTGTTTTTTCAGTTTCCATCTAGCCTATCTTGGGCAAGCCTGAGGTTGTGAACTTTGTTTAGAATGTTCAAGGTCATGAAATAGGTCACCTTCTTTGGGAAGAACCAGGCTTCTTGGCTGGAGGATGTTTGTGGTTAAAGTGACAATTGTTATTACAAAACCTTCCAGAGATAAATGTGACAAAGGGGCTATGTGGGAAATCAGGCAGCCTCTCACTGCTTGGGAAGTTCCCTGTTTTCATCTAATACTTTCATCACTTTGCTGGTGTTCAAATGCCACAAAGCCTCACCCAACATTAGATTCCTGTGGGAGGAATTTGAGTTCAGAGAGTAAAAGCAGTCCAATAATAAGAATATGTATATGCATAGTCTTAGAACCAGTTTTCCCCTCAGTCAGTCTCTCCTGTCAGACACTTCCATAAATAAGCCTCTTATCCTTCTTCATCTGAGGACAGACAGACTGAAAACCACAAACAGAGAAAACTAACCAATCTGGTCACATGGACCATGGCTTTGTCTAATTCAATGAAACTAGGGCCACCCAGGATGGACAGATCATAGTGGAGAGTTCTGACAAAATGTGGTCCACTAGAAAAGGGAATGGCAAACCACTTCAGTATTCTTGCCTTTAGAACCCCATGAACAGTATGAAAGGGCAGGAAGATAGGACACTGAAAGACGAACTCCCTGGGTTGATAGGTGACCAATATGCTACTGGAGATCAATGGAGAAATAACTCCAGGAAGAATGAAGGGATGGAGCCAAAGCAAAAACAATACCCAATTGTGGATATTACTGGTGATGGAAATAAAGTCCGATGCTGTAAAGAGCAATACTGCATAGGAACCTGAAATGTTAGGTCCATGAATCAAGACAAGCTGGAAGTGGTCAAACAGGAGATGGGAAGAGTGAACATCGACATTTTAGGAATCAGCAAACTAAAATCAACTGGAAAGGGTGAATTTAACTCAGATGACTGTTATATCTACTACTGTGGGGGAGAATTCCTTAGAAGAAAGAGAGTAGCGATCATAGTCGACAAAAGAGTCCGAAATGCAGTACTTGGATGCAATCTCAAAAACAACAGGATGATCTCTGTTCGTTTCCAAGGCAAACTATTCAGTATTACAGTAATCCAAGTCTATGCCCCAACCAGTATTGCTGAGGAAGCTGATGTTGAACAGTTCTATGAAGACCTACAAGACCTTCTAGAACTAACCCTCAAAAAAGATGTCCTTTTCATTATAGCAGACTGAACTGCAAAAGTAGGTAGTCAAGAAATACCTGGAGTAAAAGGCAAATTTGGCCTTGGAGTACAGAATGAAGAGGGCAAAGACTAATAGAGTTTTTCCAAGAAAACACTCTGGTCATAGCAAACACCCTCTGCCAACAGCACAAGAGAACACTCTACACATGGACATCACCAGATGGTCAATACTGGAATCAGATTGATTATATTTTTTGCAGCCAAAGATGGAGAAGCTCTACACGGTCAGCAAAAACAAGATCAGGAGCGAGGTGTGGCTCAGATCATGAACTCCTTATTACCAAAATTAGACTTAAATTGACAAAAGTAGGGAAAACCACTGGACCATTCAGTTCAGTTCTGTCACTCAGCCATGTCCGACTCTTCCCTGTTCATCACCAACTCCCAGAGTTTAGCCAAATTCATGTCCATTGAGTCAATGATGCCATCCAACCATCTCATCCTCTTTTGTCCCCTTCTCCCTCTGCCCTCGATCTTCCTCAGCATCAGTGTCTTTTCAAATGAGTCAGCTCTTTGCATCAGGTAGACAAAGTATTGGAGTTTCAGCTTCAACATCAGTCCTTCCAAAGAACACTCAGGACTGATCTCCTTTAGGATGGACTGGTTGCATCTCCTTGCAGTCCCAGGGACTCTCAAGAGTCTTCTCAAACACCACAGTTCAAAAGCATCAATTCTTCAGTGCCTAGCTTTCTTTATGGCCCAACTCTCACATCCATACATGACCACTGGAAAAACCATATCCTTGACGAGATGAACCTTTGTTGGCAAAGCAATGCCTCTGCTTTTTAATAAGCTGTTGGTCATAACTTTCCTTCCAAGGAGTAAACATCTTTTAATTCCTTGGATGCAGTCACAATCTGCAGTGATTATGGAGCCCCAAAACTAAAGTGAGTCACTGTTTCCCCATCTATTTCCCATGATGTGATGGGATCAGATGCCATGATCTTTGTTTTCTGAATATTGAGCTTTAAGCCAACTTTTTCACTCTACTCTTTCACTTTCATCAAGAAGCTCTTTACTTCTTTTTCACTTTCTGCCATAAGAGTGGTGTCATTTGCATATCTGAGCTTATTGATATTTCTCCAGGCAATCTTGATTCCATTCAGGTATGACCTACATCAAATCCCTTATGATTTTACAGTGGAAGTGACNTTTCATCAAGAAGCTCTTTACTTCTTTTTCACTTTCTGCCATAAGAGTGGTGTCATTTGCATATCTGAGCTTATTGATATTTCTCCAGGCAATCTTGATTCCATTCAGGTATGACCTACATCAAATCCCTTATGATTTTACAGTGGAAGTGACAAATAGATTCAAGTGATTAGATCTGATAGACAGAGTGCCTGAAGAACTGTGAATGGAGGTTCATGACACTGTACAGAAGGCAGGGATCAAGACCATTCCTAAAAAAAAAAAATGCAAAAAGGCAAATTGATTGTCTGAGGAGGCCTTACAAATAGCTATGAAAAGAAGAGAAGTGAAAGGGAAAGGAGAAAAGGAAAGATATACCCATTTGAATGTAGAATTTCAATTAACAGCAAGGAGAGATAAGAAAGCCTTCCTCAGTGATCAATGCAAAGAAATAGAAGAAAACAATAGAATAGAGGAAAGATTAGAGATCTATTCAAGAAAATTAGAGAACAGTTCATGCAAAAATGGGTACAAAAAAGACAGAAATGGTATGGACCTAACAGAAGCAGAAGATATTAAGAAGAGATGGAAGAATACACAGAAGAACNAAAACAATAGAATAGAGGAAAGATTAGAGATCTATTCAAGAAAATTAGAGAACAGTTCATGCAAAAATGGGTACAAAAAAGACAGAAATGGTATGGACCTAACAGAAGCAGAAGATATTAAGAAGAGATGGAAGAATACACAGAAGAACTATACAGAAATGATCTGCAAGACCCAGATAATCCTAATGGTGTGCCCACTCTCCTAGAGCCAGACATCCTGGAATGCGAAGTCAAATGGGCCTCAGGAAGCATCACTATGAACAAAGGTAGTGGAGATGATGGAATTCCTGTTTAGCTATTTCAAATCCTAAAAGATGATGCTATAAAAGTGTTGCACTCAATATACCAGGAAATTCAGAAAACTCAGCAGTGGCCATAGGTATGGAAAAGGTGTTTTCATTCCAGCCCCAAAGAAAGGCAATGCCAAAGAATGCTCAAACTACTGTGCAATTGCATTCATCTCGCACCCTAGTAAAATAATGTTCAAAATTCTCCAAGCCAGGCTTCAGCAGTATCTCATGTTCATAATCTATTGGGAAGTTCCTGACCTCATCTTGCTCTGGTTTCCAGGATGGTTTCCCCAGTGATAACCAACAGTAGCTGAGATAGCTCTTTTTTCCTTAATAGCTGATAAAGTCTGAGGTGTAAACTCAATGGCTTTCTCTTTATCTTCTCTCCCCAGAGCCTAAACTAACTAGCTTTTTTCTCATAGTTAAAGTTCCCAACCAGGCACTAGTGTAAAGATAGCCCTAATTGCCCATTCAGAGATCACTTAGAGAAAGTGTTTTAGGAACCAAGAGCAAGAACGACCCTCTTACACTAGGGATCACAATAGTAGAGTAAGAGAATGTGGAACTCACCCCACACCCCCACCAATGAACACATCAAAAATATATCTACACGTGGAACAATTTTCACTGAAACGTTATTTTGACGACCAAGGCTGCAAGAAAGATACACACAAAATCAGTTGCAAGGGAAGAGAAATTATCAGGTTGGGACCTGTGCCTCTGGGAGGGGACTTCAGAAGAGGAGGAGATTACATGGGTGAAAAATCTTACTGGGGAGTGATGAGTTTGATCCTTATATGGTCACCCTAGCCCTGAAGTCCAACACCAGGAAGACAAGCACCTTTGGGTGGTTCAACAGCCAAAGGAATTGACAGGAGAGTTGTGGGAAGCCCAGACTCAACTTAGGAGGAGTGCACATATGTTTGCTTACTCCCAAAACAGGGCAGAGAGGGCAGGTTGAAAGTGTATGTGATGCTAGTTTTCTGCCACCATTCCAACACAGGTTCCAGCCTCAATCAAGTACCCACTCCAGACCCACTGGCATCACGACACAGATCCACCTTGAGGCAAAGGTTGCCACTTCCAAGGGAAAGCTCACTTGAAAGGGACAAAGGCAGCTCAGTACCAGAGCAATATCTGAGCAAAGTGGGAACAGTCATTACTTGGGCTTATGGAGGCAGACCAGGAAACAGTCTTGGAATCTGACTGCAACTGGAGCCACCATAGCCGACACCCAGACTCAGACTAAGTGCCACACCAGTCCCTCTTGACCCCTCACTGCCCTCCACTGAGTCCAGGATGTTGGTACTGGCATGGGGGATAGTACATATTTAAAGGGAATATTTGGGAGAATGGCATTGAAACATGTATACTATCATGTAAGAAATGAATCGCCAGTCTGTGTTCGATGNTCCACCCATCAACAGAATATTGGATTAAAGATTTACTGAGCATGGACCCACCCATCAGAACAAGATCCAGTTTCCCTCTCAGTCTCTCCCATCAGGAAGATTCCATAAGCCTCTTATCCTTCTCCATAAGAGGGCAAACAAAAGGAAAACCACAATTACAGAAAACTAAACAATCTGATCATGTGGATCACAGCCTTGTTTAACTCAGTCAAACTATGAGTAATACTGTGTAGTCTCACCCAAGATGGAGGGGTCATGGTGAAGAGTTCTGACAAAATGTGGTCCACTGGAGAAAGGAATGGCAAACCACATTATTATTCCTGCCTTGAGAACCCCATGAACAGTATGAAAGGCAAAATGATAGAACACTAAACGATGAATTCTCCTGGTTTGGTAAGTGCCCGATATGCTATTGGAGATCAGTGGAGAAATAACTCCAGAAAGAATGAAAAGATGGAGCCAAAGCAAAAACAGCATCCAGCTGTGGATATGACTGGTGATGGAAGCAAGGTTAGATGCTGTAAAGAGCAATATCGCATAGGAACCTAGAATGTTAGGTCCATGAATCAAGGCAAATTGGAAGTGGTCAAACAGGAGATGGCAANGAAAAGACTTTGATGCTGGGAGGGATTGGGGGCAGGAGGAGAAGGGGATGACAGAGGATGAGATGGCTGGATGGTATCACTGACTCGATGGATGTGAGTCTGAGTGAACTCCAGGAGTTGGTGATGGACAGGGAGGCCTTGTATGCTGTAATTCATGGGGTCACAAAGAGTTTGACACGACTGAGCAACTGAACTGAACTGAACTGAGCTCCTGTAATGGAGATCTAATCTTACTGCATTGTGATCAGAAAAGATGCTTGGAACGATTTCAATTTTTTTGAATTTACCAAGGCTAGATTTATGGCCCAGGATATTATCTATCCTGGAGAAGGTTCCATGTGCGAAGGTGAAATTCATTGTTTTGGGGTAAAATGTCCTATAAGTATCAATTAGGTCTAACTGGTCTATTGTGTCATTTGGTATGGGGAGGGAGGTGGGAAGGGAGTCTAGGACTGGGAACACGTGTACGCTCAAGGTGGATTCATGTTGATGTATGGCAAAACCAATACAATATTCTAAAGTAATTAGGCTCCAATAAAAAACAAATAAATAAATAATTTTTTTTTAAAAAGAAGAAGCATGTAATAAACATTGTAGAATGAACTTAAAAAAGTTTGTGTTTCCTTGTGTCACAGGAATACCCAGCGGGTAAAAAACAGGATAAACAGACCAAACAAAAGAGGAAGAGATGGGGAATCTACCTGATAAAGAATTCTAGATAATTATAGTGAAAATGATCCAAAACCTTGAAAACAAAATGGAATCACAGATAAATAGCCTGGAGACAAAGATTGAGAAGATGCAAGAAAGGTTTAACAAGGACCTAGAAAAAATAAAAAAGAGTCAATATATAATGAATAATGCAATAAATGAGATCAAAAACACTCTGAAGGCAACAGATAGTAAAATAACAGAGGCAGAAGATAGAGTTAGTGAATTAGAAGATAGAATGGTAAAAATAAATGAATCAGAGGAGAAAAAAGAAAAACGAAGTAAAAGAAATGAGGACAATCTCAGAGACCTCCAGAAGAAGAAGAAGTGAAGTCATTCAGTCGTGTCCAACTCTTTTTGACCCCATGGACTGTAGCCCACCAGGCTCCTCTGTCCATGGGATTCTCCAGGCAAGAGTACTGGAGTGGGTTGCCATTTCAATGCCCCAACATTCGAATCATAGGAGTCCCAGAAGAAGAAGACAAAAAGAAAGACCATGAGAAAATACTTAAGGAGATAGTAGCTGAAAACTTCCCTAAAATGGGGAAGGAAATAATCGTCCAAGTCCAAGAAACCCAGAGAGTCCCAAACAGGATAAGCCCAAGGTGAAACACCCCAAGACACATATTAATCAAATTAACAAAGATCAAACACAAAGAACAAATATTAAAAGCAGCAAGGGAAAAGCAACAAATAACACACAAGGGTATTCCCATAAGGATAACAACTGATCTTTCAATCGAAACTCTTGAGGCCAGAAGGGAATGGCAAGACATACTTAAAGTGATGAAAGAAAATAACCTACAGCCCAGATTACTGTACCCAGCAAGGATCTCATTCAAACATGAAGGAGAAATCAAAAGCTTTACAGACAAGGAAAAGCTGAGAGAATTCAGCACCACAGACAAGGAAAAGCTTTACAGACAAGGAAAAGCTGAGAGAATTCAGCACCACAAAACAGCTCTCCAATAAGTGCTAAAGGATATTCTCTAGACAGGAAATGCAAAAAGGGTGTATAAACATTAAAGTAAATGGCAACGGGATCATACTTATCAATAATTACCTTAAACCTAAATGAGTTGAATGTCCCAAGCAAAAGACAAAGACTGGCTGAATGGATACAAAAATAAGACCCCTATATATGTTGTCTACAAGAGACGCACCTCAAAACATGGGACACATACAGACTGAAAGTGAAGGGCTGGAAAAAGATATTCCATGCAAATAGAGACCAAAAGAAAGCAGGAGTAGTAATATCAGATAAAATAGACTTTAAAACAAAGGCTGTGAAGAGACAGAGAAGGACACTACATAATGATCAAAGGATCAATCCAAGAAGGTATAACAATTATAAATATATATGCACCCAACTTAGGAACACTGCAATATGTAAGACAAATGCTAACAAGTATGAAAGGGGAAATTAACAATAACACAATAGTAGTGGGAGACTTTAATACCCCACATTCACACCTATGGATAGATCAACTAAACAGAAAATTAACAAGGAAACACTTAACTTCTTAGAGACAAAGTTAAACAAAATGAGATGACAGAGGAATTTGCTTCAAATGAAGAAAAAAAGAGAGAGAGAGAAAGCCCCTAAGAAATCAACTAATGAAACAAATAAATAACTTACCAGAAAAAGAATTCAAACACTACCAATAAGAATAATACCAGCCCCAAGCATCCTGTATCCTGCATGGAAACTGAACTGGCAATTCGTTTCTTATATGATATTATACATGTTTCAGCAATTAGTATCCAATTTAAATAAATTTAAATTTAAAGAATAAATAAATAAATAATAAGTAAAAATTTNCACCTCATGAGAAGAGTTGACTCATTGGAAAAGACTTTGATGCTGGGAGGGATTGGGGGCAGGAGGAGAAGGGGATGACAGAGGATGAGATGGCTGGATGGTATCACTGACTCGATGGATGTGAGTCTGAGTGAACTCCAGGAGTTGGTGATGGACAGGGAGGCCTTGTATGCTGTAATTCATGGGGTCACAAAGAGTTTGACACGACTGAGCAACTGAACTGAACTGAACTGAGCTCCTGTAATGGAGATCTAATCTTACTGCATTGTGATCAGAAAAGATGCTTGGAACGATTTCAATTTTTTTGAATTTACCAAGGCTAGATTTATGGCCCAGGATATTATCTATCCTGGAGAAGGTTCCATGTGCGAAGGTGAAATTCATTGTTTTGGGGTAAAATGTCCTATAAGTATCAATTAGGTCTAACTGGTCTATTGTGTCATTTGGTATGGGGAGGGAGGTGGGAAGGGAGTCTAGGACTGGGAACACGTGTACGCTCAAGGTGGATTCATGTTGATGTATGGCAAAACCAATACAATATTCTAAAGTAATTAGGCTCCAATAAAAAACAAATAAATAAATAATTTTTTTTTAAAAAGAAGAAGCATGTAATAAACATTGTAGAATGAACTTAAAAAAGTTTGTGTTTCCTTGTGTCACAGGAATACCCAGCGGGTAAAAAACAGGATAAACAGACCAAACAAAAGAGGAAGAGATGGGGAATCTACCTGATAAAGAATTCTAGATAATTATAGTGAAAATGATCCAAAACCTTGAAAACAAAATGGAATCACAGATAAATAGCCTGGAGACAAAGATTGAGAAGATGCAAGAAAGGTTTAACAAGGACCTAGAAAAAATAAAAAAGAGTCAATATATAATGAATAATGCAATAAATGAGATCAAAAACACTCTGAAGGCAACAGATAGTAAAATAACAGAGGCAGAAGATAGAGTTAGTGAATTAGAAGATAGAATGGTAAAAATAAATGAATCAGAGGAGAAAAAAGAAAAACGAAGTAAAAGAAATGAGGACAATCTCAGAGACCTCCAGAAGAAGAAGAAGTGAAGTCATTCAGTCGTGTCCAACTCTTTTTGACCCCATGGACTGTAGCCCACCAGGCTCCTCTGTCCATGGGATTCTCCAGGCAAGAGTACTGGAGTGGGTTGCCATTTCAATGCCCCAACATTCGAATCATAGGAGTCCCAGAAGAAGAAGACAAAAAGAAAGACCATGAGAAAATACTTAAGGAGATAGTAGCTGAAAACTTCCCTAAAATGGGGAAGGAAATAATCGTCCAAGTCCAAGAAACCCAGAGAGTCCCAAACAGGATAAGCCCAAGGTGAAACACCCCAAGACACATATTAATCAAATTAACAAAGATCAAACACAAAGAACAAATATTAAAAGCAGCAAGGGAAAAGCAACAAATAACACACAAGGGTATTCCCATAAGGATAACAACTGATCTTTCAATCGAAACTCTTGAGGCCAGAAGGGAATGGCAAGACATACTTAAAGTGATGAAAGAAAATAACCTACAGCCCAGATTACTGTACCCAGCAAGGATCTCATTCAAACATGAAGGAGAAATCAAAAGCTTTACAGACAAGGAAAAGCTGAGAGAATTCAGCACCACAGACAAGGAAAAGCTTTACAGACAAGGAAAAGCTGAGAGAATTCAGCACCACAAAACAGCTCTCCAATAAGTGCTAAAGGATATTCTCTAGACAGGAAATGCAAAAAGGGTGTATAAACATTAAAGTAAATGGCAACGGGATCATACTTATCAATAATTACCTTAAACCTAAATGAGTTGAATGTCCCAAGCAAAAGACAAAGACTGGCTGAATGGATACAAAAATAAGACCCCTATATATGTTGTCTACAAGAGACGCACCTCAAAACATGGGACACATACAGACTGAAAGTGAAGGGCTGGAAAAAGATATTCCATGCAAATAGAGACCAAAAGAAAGCAGGAGTAGTAATATCAGATAAAATAGACTTTAAAACAAAGGCTGTGAAGAGACAGAGAAGGACACTACATAATGATCAAAGGATCAATCCAAGAAGGTATAACAATTATAAATATATATGCACCCAACTTAGGAACACTGCAATATGTAAGACAAATGCTAACAAGTATGAAAGGGGAAATTAACAATAACACAATAGTAGTGGGAGACTTTAATACCCCACATTCACACCTATGGATAGATCAACTAAACAGAAAATTAACAAGGAAACACTTAACTTCTTAGAGACAAAGTTAAACAAAATGAGATGACAGAGGAATTTGCTTCAAATGAAGAAAAAAAGAGAGAGAGAGAAAGCCCCTAAGAAATCAACTAATGAAACAAATAAATAACTTACCAGAAAAAGAATTCAAACACTACCAATAAGAATAATACCAGCCCCAAGCATCCTGTATCCTGCATGGAAACTGAACTGGCAATTCGTTTCTTATATGATATTATACATGTTTCAGCAATTAGTATCCAATTTAAATAAATTTAAATTTAAAGAATAAATAAATAAATAATAAGTAAAAATTTTAAAAAGTATTTTAAAGATGTAAAAAAAAGAATGCTACCTAAGTTAATGAAAACAACAGATAAACACAGTAAGAATTTTGGCAACTCATTAGGATATATAAAAAGAATGACTCAGAACTGAAGAATACAATAAAATTTTTAAATACACTAGAAGAAATTAATATCAGATTAGGTTATAAAGAAAAATTCATTAGTGATCTGGAAAATAGAATAATGAAATCACCCAATAAGAACAGTGAAAGGAAAAACAAAAAAAAAATTTTTTAAAGATCAATTTAGGGGACTTCTATGGCAACATTTAGCAAAACAACATTTGCATTATAAGGTTAGCAAAAAAAGGAGAGAGAGAGAGAAAGAGGTCAAAACTGTATTTGATGAAATTGTGGATGAAAACTTCCCAAATCTAAAGAAGGAAAGACGTATCTAAGCACAGGAAGCACAGAGGGTACCAAATAAGATAAACCCAAAAATATTCAAGCCAAGGTATATCATAATTAAAATGGAAAAAGTTAAAGAGGAAATTTTACACTATTGGTGAGAGTATAAAATAGTATAGCTACTATGGAGAATAGCATGAAGTTTCTAAAAACAGAGCTACCATACAACCCTGCAATCCCACTTCTGTACATATATCCAAAGAAAAACATGATCCAAAAGATGTTATGTACTCCTATGTTCACTACAACACTGTTTACAATAACCAAGGCATGGAAGCAACCTAAATGTCCATTGACAGAGCAACGGATAAAGGAGATGTGGTATATTTATATATATGTGATGGCATATTACACAACCATATAAAAAGAATGAAATAATGCCATTTGCAGCAACATGGATGGACCTAGAGCTTGTGATACGGAGTGAAATAAGTCAGAAAAAGAAGGAGGAATATCATATGACATTCTTTATATGTGCAACTTACAAAGAAATGATACAAATGAATGTACCTACAAAACAGAAAGATTCACAGACTTAGAAAATGAACTTATGGTTGCTGGGAGGAAGGATAGGAGGAAGGGATAATTAGGGAGGTGGGGATGGACATGTACACACTGCTGTATTTAAAATGGATGACCAACAAGGACCTACTGTATAGCATATGGAACTCTGCTCAGTGTTATGTGGCAGCCTGGATGGGAGGGAAGTTTGGGGGAGAATGGATACATGTATATGTATGGCTGCATCCCCTTACAGTCCACCTGAGACTATCACAGCACTATTAATTACCTATACCCCATTTCAAAGTAAAAATTTTTTTTCTTTTTTCAAAAAAGCAAAACACCAAAATATAACCCAAGAAACAACTACAGGGGAAAAAAGGCAGCAAGAGAAAAAGAGTCATATACAAGGTAGCCCACATAAGGCTATCCTGATTTTTTTTTGCAATTTTACAGGCCAAAATGAAGTGACATCATATATTCAAAGTTCTAAAAGGGAAAAACCTACAATCTAGGATACTGTACCAGCAAGATTATCATACACAACTGAAGTAGAGATGAAGAACAACTGAGAGAACAAAAACTAAGCACATTCATCAATATTAAATCTACACCCCAAAATGTTAAAGAGTCTTCTCTAAATAGAAAAAAAAAGGCTATAACAAAAAGGAAGTATCTGTAGAAAAGGAAAAAAATTCCACCATTAAGGGCAAATATATAGCAAAAGCTGAATATCAACATCCTAAATAAGCTAATACAAAGATTTAAAGACCAAAAATCATAAAATCAACTAAAACTGCAATAGGTTTGAACTTAAATAACTAGCTATTTAAAATAAGTAGATATAATTACAGGTCAGCATATATGAACTCCATGGCAACCACAAATCAAAAATCTACAATAGATACACAAAAAGTATAGAGAAAAGAACAGAAGTATATTGTTAAAGGAAAACATTAAACCAAAGGGAAGAAACTAAAAGGATGTTCAAAGAACAGAGAACCACAAACAACCAGAAAAGAAACAACAAAATGGTAATAAGTATATATCTCTCAATAATCACAGTTGACGTCAATGAATTAAATGCCCCAATCAAAAGACATAGGATGACTGGATAAAAAAGCAAGACACAGTAATTTCCTAGTAGATCATTAGCTAAGACACTCAGTTCCCAATGCTGGGCCCAGGTTTGACCCCTGGTCAGGAAACTGGATCCCATATGCTGAAACTAAGAGTTCACATGCCACAACTAAAGGTCTTGTGTCCCCTGCCAATAAGGCCCAGTGCAAACAAACAAAAAAGTTTTTAAAAATAGCAAGGCCCATCTATATGTTACCTGTAGAGACTAAAACTTCAGAGCTAAATATATGCACAGACTGAAAGAGACATGATGGAAAAAAGATATTTCATGGAAACAAAAATGATGAGAGAATGGGGCTAGCAATACACGTATCAGACAAAATACACTTTAAAATAAAATATATAACAAAAGACAATAAAGGGCATTATATAATGATAAAAAGATGAATATATGAAAAGATATTACACTCCTTAATGCATATGTACCTAATGTAGAAGCAGATAAATATATAAGACAAATATTAATAGGCATAAAGAAACTGACAATAATACAAAAATAGGAGAGGACCTCAACACTCCACTTACATCAATGAAAAAATCATCCAGACAACAAAATCAACAAGGAAGCGGTGCTCTTAAATGACATGTTAGATCAGTAGGATTTCATAGAAATTGACAGGGCATTCATCTAAAAACAGCAAAATTCATATTCTTTTCAAATACACACAGGCATTCTCCATGTTAGATCACATGCTAGGCCAAAAGACAAATTTTGATAAATTTAAGAGGATAGAAACTACATCAAGAAATTTTTTTCTGACAACAATGGTATGGAACTAGTAATCAATTACAAGAAGGAAAATGGGAAAACACAAATACATGGAGACTAAATAATGCACTACTTAAAAATCATTGAGTAAATGAAGAAATCAGAAAATATTTTCAGACAAATCAAAATGGAAACAAAACTTTCCAAACTCTGTGGGATGCAGCAAAAGAGTTTCTAAGAGGGATAATTTTAATCATACAGGCTTTTCTCAAAAATCAAGAAAAACATCAAATAAAATAACTAATCTGCCATCTAAGGAAATTAGAAAAACAAACAATAAAAGCCTAAAGTCGGCAGAACGGAAAAAATCAAGCTCAAAGAAAAAATAAATTAGAGATCCATAAAATACTAGGAAAAAATCAATGAAACAAAGAGCTGTTTGTTTTTTTTTTTTAAACATAAGCAAGTTGATAAACCTTTAGCCATGGTCAAGCAAAGAAGCAAAATAAGAAATGAAAGAGAGAAATAACAACTACTATTACAGAGATACAAGAAAAAATCATAAAACAATACTATAAACAATTCTATGTCAACAAATTGGACAACCTAGAAGAAATGGACAAATTTCTAGTAACAAATGACCTTTCAAAATTGAATCAGAAAAATATAGACAGTCTATAACCTCAGATATGAAGATGACATCACCCTTATGGCAGAAGGCAAAGAGAAACTAAACAGCCTCTTGATGAAAGTGAAAGAGGAGAGTGAAAAAGGCTAGCTTAAAACTCAGTATTTAAAAAACTAAGACCATGACATCTGGTCCCATAACTTCATGGCAAATAAATGGGGAAACAATGGAAATGGTGACACTTTATTTTCTTGGACTTCAAAATCACTGCAGATGGTGACTGCAGCCATGAAATTAAAAGACACTTGCTCCTTGGAAGAAAAGCTATGACCAACCTAGAAAGCATATTAAAAATCAAAGACCTTACTGACAAAGGTCAAATAGATAGTCAAAGCTATGGTTTTTCCAGTAGTCATGTATGGATGTGAGAGTTAGACTATAAAGAAAGCTGAGTGCAGAAGAATTGATGCTATTGAACTGTGGCATTGGAGAAGATTTTTGAGAGTCCCTTGGACTGCAAAGAGATCAAACCAGTCAATCCTAAAGGGAATCAGTCCTGAATATTCATTGGAAGGACTGATACTGAAGCTGAAGCTCCAATATTTTGGCTACCTTCTGCGAAGAAGTGACTCATTGGGAAAGACCCTGATGTTGGAAAAGACTGAAGGCAGGTGGATAAGGGGACAACAGAGGATGAGATGGTTGGATGGCATCACCAAATCTATGAACATGAGTTTGAGCAAGTTCTGGAAGCTGATGATGGACTGGGAATCCTGGCAGGCTGTAGTCCATAGGGTCACAAAGGGGACATAAATGAGTGACTCAACGACATTGAACTGAACTGTACCACATCTATTGCTAGTAGTTAAATTAAATTTATAATTCATAAAGCTCCCAGAAATCAAAAGTTCAGTACCAAATGGTTTCACAGGTCAACTGTACTAAGCATAAGAAGAAATAATACCTACTCTACTCAAATTATTCCAAAATTTTGAAGAGGATAGAACAATCCAAAAGTCATTCTATAAAGCTAAATGTACTTCAATACCAAAATCAGACAAAGGTACTATAAAAAAGACAATTACAAGCCAATATCTCTAAAGAAAACAGGTATGAAACTGGAGCCTATTATACAGAGTGAAGTAAGCCAGAAAGAAAAACACCAATACAGCATACTGACACATATATATGGAATTTAGAAAGATAGTAATGATGACCCTGTAGGTGAGACAACAAAAGGACACAGACATAGAGAACGGACTTTTGGCCTCTGAGGGAGTAGGAGAGGGCGGGATGATTTGGGAGAATGGCATTGAAGCATATATACTATTATGTAAGAAATGAGGCGCCGGTCTATGTTCGATGCAGGATGCAGGATGCTTGGGGCTGGTGTACGGGGACGATCTAGAGAGACGTTGTGGGGTGGGAGGTGGGAGGGGGATTCAGGATTGGGAGCTTGTGTACACCTGTGGTGGATTCATGTCGATGTATGGCAAAGCCAATAGAGTATTGTAAAGTCAAATTAAAAAAATAAAAATAAATAAATAAATATACAAAAAAAAAGTCCTTAATAAAATATTAGCAAACAATTTTCAACAATATATACAAAGCATTATACACCATGACATGCCAGGGCTTCCCTAGTGGCTCAGACAGTAAAGAAACTGCCTGCAATGCAGAAGACATGGGTTTGATCACTGGGTTAGGAATATCCCCTGGAGAAAGAAATTGCAACCCACTCCAGTATTCTTGCCTCAGAAATCCCTTGAGCATAGGGTGGGATACAGTCCATGTGGTTGCAAAGAGTTAACACAACTGAGAAACTAACACATTCACTTTTTCCTGCACCATGATTAAGACCAATTTATTCCAGGGATACAAATTTAGTTCAAAATCTGCAAATCAATCAATGTGATATACTGCAATAAATAAAGGAAGAATAAAAAACATTAAAATAATATGATGATCTCAGTAGATGCAGAAAAGCATTTGATGAAATTCAACATTCATTCATGAAAAAAATCTTATCAAATTTGGTATAAGGGGAACACAGCTCAACATAGTAAAAACCATTTATGACAAACCCATAGCTAACACCATACTCAGTGGTGAAAAGCTGAAAGCCTTTTTTCTAAAATCAAGAAGACAAGAACGCCTGGTCTCACCACGTCTATTTAACATGGAGTCAGAAATCCTAGCCACAGCAGTAAATGGAGTTTAAAAAGGCATCCAGATTGGAAGGGAAGAAGTAAAACTGTAACTGGTTGCAGATGACATGATACTAAATAAGAAAACCCATATTCTCCACCCCAAAATTACCGCAATTAATTAATTAATTCAGTAAAGTTGCAGGATGAAAGATTAACATACAGAAAGCTACTGCCTTGTTATATACTAGTAATGAAATAAAGTCAAGTGGGCTTTAGGAAGCATCACTACAAGCAAAGCTAATGGAGGTGAAGGGATTCCAGTTGAGATATTTCAAATCCTAAAAGATGATGCTGTGAAAGTGCTGCACTCAATATGCCAGCAAATTTGGAAAACTCAGCAGTGGCCACAAGACTGGAAAAGGTCAATTTTCATTCCAATCCCAAAGAAAGGTAATGCCAAAGAATGCTCAAACTACCACACAATTGCACTCATCTCACATGCTAGTAAAGTAATGCTCAAAATTCTCCAAGCCAGGCTTCAGCAATATGTGAACTGTGAAGTTCCAGATGTTCAAGCTGGTTTTAGAAAAGGCAGAGGAACCAGAGATCAAACTGATAACATCTGCTGGATCATGGAAAAGGCAAGAGAGTTCCAGAAAAACATCTATTTCTGCTTTATTGACTATGCCAAAGCCTTTGACTGTGTGGATCACAATAAACTTGAAAATTCTGAAAGAAATGGGAATACCAGACCATCTGACCTGCGTTTTGAGAAATCTGTATGCAGGTCAGGAAGCAACAGTTAGAACTGGACATGGAACAGCAGACTGGTTCCAAATAGGAAAAGGAGTACGTCAAGGCTGTATATTGTCACCCTGTTTATTTAACTTATATGCAGAGTACATCTTGAGAAATGCTTGGCTGGATGAAGCACAAACTGAAATCAAGATTTCCAGGAGAAATATCAATAACCTCAGATACACAGATAATATCACCCATATGGCAGAAAGTGAAGAAGAAATAAAGAGCCTCTTTATCAAGAGATTCATCAAGCCCACTTGATGAAAGTGAAAGAGGAGAGTGAAAAAGTTGGCTTAAAGCTCAACATTCAGAAAACTAAGATCATGGCATCCAGTCCCATCACTTCATGGGAAATAGATGGGAAAACAGTGGAAACAGTGTCAGACTTTATTTTGGGGGGCCCCAAAACCACTGCAGATGGTGACTGCAGCCATGAAATTAAAAGACACTTGATCCTTGGCAGCAAAGTTATGGTCAACCTAGACAGCATATTAAAAAGCAGAGACATTACTTTGCCAACAACTGTCCATCTAGTCAAGGCTACGGTTTTTCCAGTGGTCATGTATGGATATGAAAGTTGGACTAGCAAGAAAGCTGAGCGCTGAAGAACTGATGTTTTTGAGCTGTGTTGGAGAAGACTCTTGAGAGTCCCTTGGACTGCAAAGAGATCCAACCAGTCCATCCCAAAGGAGATCAGCCCTGAGTGTATTGGAAGGACTGATGTTGAAGCTGAAACTCCAATACTTTGTCCACCTGATGCAAAGAGCTGACTCATTGAAAAAGACCCTGATGCTGGGAAAGATAAAGGGTAGCAGGAGAAGGGAACGACAGAGGATGAGATGGTTGGATGACATAACTGACTCGATGGACATGAGTTTGGGTAAACTCTGGAAGCTGCTGATTGACAGGGAGGCCTTGCATGCCACAGTCTACGGGGTCTCAAAGGGTCAGAATGACGGAGCGACTAAACTGAACTGAACTGAATGAAGTATAAGAAAGGGAAAGCAAGAAAATAATCCTGTTTTAAAGTCATATCAAAAAGAATAAAATACCTAGGCATAAACTTAATCAAGGAGGTATAAAACTTTATATACTCTGATACGTTCAAACATTGATGAAGGAAGTTGAAGCTGGTACAAATAAATGGAAACATATCATGCTCTCCAACTGGAAGAATTAACATTTTTTAAATGTCCATTGTACTCAAAGTAATCTACAGATTTACTGCAATCTCTATCAAAAGGACATTTTTGTCAAACTGGAATAAATAATCCTAAAATTTATATGGAACCACAAAGAAAACTTGAATTGAGAAAATAATTTTGAGGAAAAAATAACATAGGTGGAGGTAGCATGCTCCCTGACTTTATTGTAAGCCAACAATAATCAAAACAGCAGGGTGTTGGCACAAAAACAAGCATATAAATTAACTGAACAGAATATAGAGCTGAGAAATAGGCCCATTTACTCAATTAATCTATAACAAATGATCCAAGAATATACACTGAAGAAAAAACAGTTGCATGAATAAGTAGAGATAAGAAAACTAGATACCTATATGTAAAAGAATGAAATTAGAACATTTTCTTACATGATAAACAAAAATAAGCTCAAAATGCATTAAAGAAATAAAAGTAATGCCTGAAACTCCTCGGAGAGAACAGAGACAGAAAAATCTTTGACATAAATCAAAGCAGAATTTTTTTTGGATCTGTCCCCTAAAGCAAAAGAAACAAAAGCAAAAATAAACAAATGGGACCTAATTAAAACTTAAAATCTTCTACACATCAAAGAAAACCATGTGTACTCAGTTGATCTGTTGTGTCTGATTCTTTGTGACCTCATGGAATATAGCCCACAGACTCCTCTGTCTGTGGGATTTCCCAGGCAAGAATACTGGAGTGAGTTGCCCTTTCATCCTCCAGGGAATCTTCCTGACCCAGGAATCAAACCCATGTCTCCTTCTATCTCCTTTATTGGCAGGCAGATTCTTTACCACTAAGCCACCTGGGAAGCCCCTCAAAGAGAATCATGGACAAACAAAAAGATAACCTACTGAATGGGAGAAAATATTTGTCAATTATATGACAAATAAAGGTTAATGCCCAAAATATAAAAACAACTTACATAAAGCTGTATCAAGTAAACAAAAAGGGAGAGGAAGAAGATGATGGAAGAGTAAGATGAGGAGATCACCAGCTTCCCCACAAATACATCAAAATTCATCAAGATATGGAACAACTCCTACAAAGCAAACTCTAGGAGACAGCAGAAAAAGCCAGGCTTCCCAGGGAGGCAGTCTAAGCTCCCTGAAATGAGGTAGGAGAGACAGTGGAAACATAAAATAGAAAGACATGGAGAACTTCTGGACAGGAGCTTGTGTCCTGAGAGAGGGAGGGAGTTTTGAAGACAGAAGAGTTCCTGTGCACTGGGAAGCTCCCTGATAGGTAGGGCCAAGGGGGAGCTGCAGAATCTCAGAAAGCCAGGCAAAGCAGGGACTAAGAGGGCAGAAAACAGAGAAAGCTGCACTTCTCTGTCCATAAACATCTCACAGACTGTAGCCCTGACCAGATGGCAGGCTCAGGGAACTGAGAGAAGCCCACAGAAGCCCCATGGCACAGAGGGTGGGCCTGGAGTGCCAAGAGAGGCCCAGTGTACAAACCTATGCAGCCCATGCAAACCTCACAATGCAGAGAGCAGGCCTGGGGGGGCCAAGACAGAGGCATACACCAACCCCTGCAGTGCACACGAACCGTGCAACACAGAGGGCAGGCCCGGGGAACTGAAAAAATACACAAGCCCTGTGACATAGAGGGCAGGCCTGATGAGGAGAAACAAGTGCACATAAGCCTCACAACACAGAGGGTGAGCTCAGAGCAGAGCATTTAGGGAAGCCCACACAAGTCTCCATGTTGCAGAGGCCAGGGTCAGAGAGCTGAGAATAGATCTACACAAGCCTCTATGTAGCAAGATTCACCCTGCAATGCAAGGCAGGACCAGGGGACAGAAGCATTAGCAAAGATACTGTGAAGATATGCTGAGAGGGCTATTTTGACAGGGCTGCAGAAATGAGATGTGCCTAAGAAAAAGCAAGAGAGTTCCAGAAAAACACCTACTTCTGCTTTATTGACTATGCTAAAGCCTTTGATTGTGTGGATCACAATAAATTGTGGAAAATTCTGAAAGAGATGGGAATACCAGACCACCTAACCTGCCTCTTGAGAAATCTGTATGCAGGTCAGGAAGCAACAGTTAGAACTGGACATGGAACAACAGACTGGTTCCAAATAGGAAAAGGAGTACGTCAAGGCTGTATACTGTCACCCTGTTTATTTAACTTATATGAAGAGTACATCATGAGAAATGCTGGACTGGAAGAAACACAAGCTGGAATCAAGATT